>JAOTOL010001619.1:2605000-2813356 GCA_034440575.1 Imbricaverruca yamaguchii | reverse complement strand
TTCAAATCTTACTAGAAGCAAATTCAGATTAGACATGTCCCCCAAAAGCAAAGATGCAAAAGAAGGGTAGGAAAGCCAGCATGTATTACACCAGAATTGATAAGAGCAATTCAGGCTAAGAAAACTGCATTTAGAGTCTTTAAAGAAGCCTCAAATGTCGTGATAATCTAAAGGCGTATCGAAAGCTAGAGACACTGTGAAGCAAATAACCAGAGCAGCAAAGCGAGCAAAAGAACTGGATTTAGCTAGAAAATGTAATGGGGACAGTAAAAGTGGTTTAATTTCTACAAGCTGAGTAAAGTTTCTAGCACAATTGGTCCACTGGAAGTAAACGGGACTACATTGGGTGAGGATAGTGAGATAAGGTTGGAGGAGCTGAGCAAGCAGTTTAAATCAGTATTTACATTGGAAGATATGACCAATCTGCCGACCGTACACCATAGTTCAGTGACAAGATCTGACAAAATGATGTTGATTTCATTGATAGTGATGTTGTTTGGTAAATCATATCAGAAAATAAAGCCAAATAAGGCAGCAGGACTTGATGATATTTATGCTAGGGTGTTACGGAAACTGAAAAGGAACTGGCATTTCCACTAGTATAATATTTTGTAGATCAGTTTCACAAAAATTAAATTCCAACAGATTGGAAAAGGGCAAATGTAGTTCTATTTTCAAGAAAGGAGAAAGAGGGAAAGTTGAAAACTATAGGCCAGTAAGTTTACATCCCTAGTCTGCAAGGTACTCGAATCAATTATCAAGGATAGAATAGTTAGTTATCTGGAAGGCAGCAGATTGATTAAAGATACTCAACATGGGTTTAGAAAAGGACGATCGTGTCTCACAAATCCCTTGGACTTTTTGAACTTCGCCACAGAACAATTTGATCAGGGAAATCAGGTTGATGTAGCATATCTTGACTTTAGTAAGGCCTTGACAAGGTACCCCATAAACGGTTAATAATACAGCTTCAGTCCTACGGGATTGCAGGTAGCATCTTAAAACGGATAGAGTTGTAGCTTTCAGATAGACAGCAAAGAGTGATGCTAAATGGTACAAAAGTCATCATGGCAAAATGTTCTAGTGGAGTCCCCCAAGGGTCAGTACTAGGGCCACTAATGTTCATTATATTTGTAAATAACATTGAAAGTGGCCTAAGCAGTAAAATTTTGAAATTTGCGGATGATTTGAAGGTCTTTAGAGCAATAACAGGTCAAGATGAGCATATCTCGCTGCAAAAGACTCTAGACGAACTTGTGAAGTGGTCCGAAGAATGGAAAATGAAATTTAACTTCGATAAGTGCAAAATCATGCATGTAGGTAGCAGTATATGAAGGCTCCATACTTGATGGGTGGCCAAGTGCTATCAGTGACTCAACAGGAGGAAGGATTTAGGTGTTATTCTAAACACAAAACTGGGGCATCAGGAGCAGACCAAGGGAAGCCAGGAAGAAGGTGCATCATCGAGAACGCTCGGGGCAATAAATAGGAATGTATCATACAGAAGTGAGGAAGTGATCAGGAAGCTTTACTGTGCATATGTCAGGCCACTTTTGGAATACTGCATCCAAGCTTGGTCTCCTAGCTATGAAAAAAGATTGTTGGCTTTTTGAGAGGTACATAAGAGGGCTACAAAAAATGGTTAATGGCATAAGCAACCTGGCATATGAGGAAATATTGAAGAAAGAAGACTTTCTTCACCAACAGGGCAGTAGAACACTGGAACCAGCTGCCAGAAAACATTGGCAGTAGCAGCACAATGAACATCTTTAAAACAGCATAGACAATCATTATAAGAACAGAGGGCTTGCTTTTCAGTATTACAGGAGGGCTGATTGACAGATTTGGTGGGCAACTGGTTCAGTGTACAGAGTGCAATCAAGAAGGGCCCTGGTGGCTTTTATTTGCATTAATCTTTGATGTCTTTATGTCTAAGTACCATTGTGTAGATCATAATTCGATATAACTACAAGCCACCTACATCTATCTACAAGCCGTGAACAGAAACATGCTTAGCATTGCCTGTACGTATGCAATATTAGATATTATTAAATATTATTAAATATAATAGTATTGTCGTGTATGAATAGATCAGCCACACATGTTTGGCATTGTTGTAATTTTAGCAATCGAGACATTCCATATTTATATGTATCGCAGTGCAAGAGAGTCAACTTGAACTCTCTCCTGTTATTGTTTGGAAGTAATTCCTAAGCCGTTATGTTGCCGCTTTGAAACAACGCACACCTGTCAACAATTAATTACCATACACTGTGCCCTTACACACTAAAGAATGAAGTCGTTTGAAATATGGGAGCTAGGTCGGATCATAGCCTTGGTTCACTGCGGTTTTTATATGTATTTTAAAACCCTGTTATTATCGACAAACCATGAATGAAATTGAGAAAGTTCAATACGGGAGTATACATAGATGATACAAAATATAAAAAATACAAAAGGTACCCTCAGCTTCAAGTTTTATGCCAAAGAGAGACAGAAGGTAAAAGGAATTATCCCTGATGTGCACATCTTTGATGTCGATGAATATTCATGTGCAAAACCTGAATATTTGTGTAGACCATCACAATAACAACTTATAACGTCTAAAACGCTACAGGTTTCAAACCAATATCAGGTCAGATCATGACATTGCCTGGTACACATGGACACACCTACTGCAGGCGCTCTACCAGATAAAACAGGAGCTAGTGCGCGAAAAAAGATGACTAAAGCAAGGGGATTTTCAATGGCATGATCATTTCTGATGTAACTGGGTCACCCAAATGCGATAATATAACTTTATAATTTTCTTTGAAAATGATTGGAAAATGTTCAATAACATGGCAGTGTTGGGATTTCACTAATATTTCTATCAAGTACGGTGGAGAGCTTTGGAGTGGAGTTTTGTCTTCTGTAGCACTCAATGCATTTTGTGAGTTCCATCTGGGTCGAAAATTGTTATATTTGACTGCTATTTCCGGGTATTTTACCTTGACGGGATCGGAAACACTCACCTTTTGACGTGTGATTTATGTTGGACTATGTATTCTGTTTACATATCATCAATACTGTGGCAGAATTCACCCTCGTTTTATGACCAGGGTCCGAAAAGTAGGATGAAGACGGGTGCTGAATACACCCCAACATTGACCTGCTTGATCTGATCTGGAAGGCAATAAAAAGAGAGAGGGAGAGAAAAAGACAGAAAGAAAGAAATAAATAAATACAAAAAAAAAAAGAGAGAGAGATATATATATATATATATATATATATATATATATATATATATATATATATATATATATATATATATATATATATATATATATATATATATATATATATATATATATATATATATATATATATATATATATATATATATATATATATATATATATATATATATATATATATATATATATATATATATATATATATATATATATATATATATATATATATATATATATATATAAAAAAAAAAAAAAAAAAAAGAAAAAAAAAAAAAAAAAAAAAAAAAAAAAAAAAAAAAAAAAAAAAAAAAAAAAAAAAAAAAAAAAAAAAAAAAAAAAAAAAAAAAAAAAAAAAAAAAAAAAAAAAAAAAAAAAATATATATATATATATATATATATATATATATATATATATATATATATATATATATATATATATATATATATATATATATATATATATATATATATATATATATATATATATATATATATATATATATATATATATATATATATATATATATATATATATATATATATATATATATATATATATATATATATATATATATATATAGAAAGAGATAGAGAGAGAGAGAGAGAGAGAGAGAGAGAGAGAAAGAGAGAGAGAGAGCGAAAGAGTGAGCGAAAGAGGGAGAGAGGGAGAAAGGAGAGAAAGACAGTGAGATATAATCGCCTTATGCAACTCGAAACGTTCAGGAACATAGCTAAATCATGTCCCTTCCGGCACCTCTTCATCTTGCTACGACCAATAGTTAGGCTTGAGATAAAATTGACCCCTCTCCGCACTGCGAGGGCTAAATATGTAAACATTAGATCATTGTCCAATATACTGCTCTCGAAAACTTTCGTTTGTCCATTCACGAACTATTCATTAAAATTGCTCGTTAATGATTAGCATATGCACTGTAACCTCCTCAACTGTTATGGTAATGATTTCATTTCATGAAGTGAACACCATAAAATGAAAGTTGCCCAATTACACAAAGAACTGTGCGTGTTTCCCCTGGCATGGTCTTCGTCCTGTTACTTCTGTTGTAAGCTGCCCATTACAAATACAGATTATTTTAGTGCCTCGCAGGCGCGCACCCAGGATTTTTCCATAGGGGGTCCCGGGCCGAAAAAGGCACTTGGCCGGCTCCAAAAGGGCACCTGACCGGCTCCAAAAGGGCACTTTGCGGTCCGGGGTACACTGCAAGGTTTGTTGACCGGGGGGGGGGAGGGGGGCGTGAAAAAAAAGAAAAGGAGCGGATAAAATTGGGACATTCCGGCCAAGAGGGCACTTTGTTGAGCGGGGGAGGGAGCGGGCGTGAACAAAAATGTTCGGCACAAGGGCAGTTTTGGGCCCGTAGGGCACCTTTGTCACAGGCGGGGCACATCAGGCAGGTGATTTTTGGGTTGAATTTGGGACATTCCGGCCAAGAGGGCACTTTTCGGTCAAAAGGGCACTTTGGTCTCATGGGTGGGAAGGCGCCTGCCCCCCTCCGGTGCGCCTATGGTGCCTTGGTATAAAGTAACGATCACACAAAGCGAATGTGTTGTGTTTGCTCGCCGCGTCTCACGACATGCCCAACAATCATTGGTAACGGTAGGTAAACCCTGGCACAGTCGGGCACTGTCCCCGGCGATCGGCGACTACCCACCTCCGCGGGGCTACCGCTCATAAGGTGGTGCGGGAGGGGAGACGTACAGGGGCGGCCGTCGGGGCGGCGGACCAATGCCACCAATCACATTCAGGCAATCAGCTTCTGTCAACATTACGTCACGACTGACAGCAACGGACACACGTCGGGCCACACGCAACAGGCGCTGCCGCCAACACATACAGGCGGTGGGCGCGCCAGCCGGCGTCATTCGGCCAACTCACCAGTACGCCTACCTCGCCAGAAATCGACGCCAAGGTTAAACGCACGACGACCCACGCGCCTGCGGTGCCACTGCCTGACTTTCGATCGGGCCGTCCAATGGTGGTTAATATTCACAGCTTACGAGGAGAAATCACGTCGGTGTTGCCGACGGCGACGGGAATTTGGGCTCCAGTTAAATCCCCTCGTCGAGATGCTCGCCGCGGTGTTGCTAAATTATCTAAGCCAGTCATCAAGCTCCATCAAGGCAGGCTCCATTTGTGTTAGAGCGACTGACTGCATTATTGGATTTCTCCACCACTGGGCTGCTCTTGCTCAGCCCGTGGCGGCATGGAGCCGCCGACCCTGTCGAGGCTCTGGGACCGGCAGTGTGATGCGCGCTGGCCAATATTCGGTCCGGGAGAGCGGGTCCCCGAGCCAACGTCGCCTGTTGCCAGGGCCGGCTCGCTGCTCTGTCACAGACGACACCCTCCACAGCACCGCCATCGGGCGACGATCGCCGACAATGCCGACAAATGGCGCGCCCCGTTGCCGTCGTCCTCTGCTGAGGAAGTGGCTGTCGGCTGTTGCGACGCGGCGGACCATCTGCGTGTCGGCGACAGAAGTCTCTCCTTGCAAAACTAATGCATCGTATTTGCAGAAAGTGCGTGAGGGCTGACGTAGTCAATAACTGACATAGCAGCGCCGATCACATTAATCCGAATCATTAACATATCAGTGGTGAGCGTGGTTTACCTCAGGCGTTGAGTGTCAGATAGCATTGGCCGCCAAGCAATGTACGCAGCTGCAAGTGGATCAAACATATAATGATTTAAAAGCACATCATGTCCGCATTTTATAGCTGAAGACTACTGTGGCACAGAGTCGAACACAAACTTTGTTGGCAGATGATGAGGTCACAACCATGCTGTGGGAATGCCTTCGTATTTATTTTTCGCCGCTCTATGGACCTCTTAACATGTTTGTGAAGTGCTTCGCTACCCTGCTTCTTAGCATACTCCCAAATTTCATTTACTTTATTTTCTAATTTCTTGAACAACGTTAATCCGGATTTTTGCTGGAGTAGCTTGCCTACGATACTCGCCTCCAGAGAGCAGTTTATGGTATGGGTCTTGGTCAGACCATCCGATCCAGAAACTCCGCTTTAGCGTCACAATTAAATAGTGGACCGAACGTGATGTCGGGGTTCCTTCGTAGTCGTCTCGCTGCTACGATCCAGGCCGCACCGGAACAGTTACCGACTGACCTACTCAGCCAGGGGCTGCACGCGAGTGAACTTGGCGATTCTGTATCAGTCTTGCCACGATAAGGAAGTCGTTGCAGCCAATTGATCTACCAAAGGACCTATCGGAGCAGAGGCCAATAAGACAAGAGTTCTCTCTGAGGTTGGGGAACGACGATACAGCTGTTCTCAACGAAAATATGAAATATACGCAGAAACTCACCCGTATTTAAGCTAAGGCGCTGGGGTATCGCGTTACAGGTGAAAGCATTTCGAAGGTAGCCAGGATAGATACAAAAAGAAAGCTGAAAAGGCCGACAACGTCCACAAGCCAAGCAGTGCAGCAAGAAATGAAAATGCCCCTCGAAGGGATGATTCTAACAATTTGCATTACCAAATAGAAGACCTATCATCTTCGTTCCGAATTTCACCGTTTCGAGAGGGACCATGGTCCCTTAGCCCCCTCCTAGGTGCTCCACTAGGCCCACGTACTAAAATATCACGGCATACAATACCCATGCCAATAGACGTGCTACGTGTTAAGATCGGTTCATACCCACAAATTGGTACCCGTTTGGGAATGAAGCGTAAGCGAAACATAGCTCACTCAGAATATTCTGAAACAGATAAAGTGACATGAATGGTTTCGTTTCGGTCAGGTTCGCTTCAGGTATGCTATGCACACGGCCGACGAAACGTTCACGATGATGTTCGCGCAAGGCATTCATGAGAGAAAAAAAACATTCTCAAGTATTTCCATTGCGATTCCTTGCGTGAGGCAAATATAATCATCGTTGACTAACACAGAGTATGATGTGAGCTGAGCATCTTCTCCAAAAATAAGCAAGAAAAAGTCCTTGTGGTAATGTATACATCTTGATAAAAAGACACTCGTGATGATCACCAGCACCATCCTTCCTCTCGCCATATCTTCAATTCGGCCTCGAGCTCAAGCCGGCCACTGCCGGCTGCTGTCGGCCCACAGCTGGCTGGTGGCACTAATACGTCTCGGCCGCCAGCTGTTCAATCTCGTGTAGGCTCAGCACGAGATGGACAGGATTGCTGAACGATCTTTAAACGAAGCCAATCACGCGCAGAAAAACAAAGACGTTCAGGTTTCAGCATCGGGGGTGGGGATTGAATGACACCGTAATTAGTTGAATGGATTGGGTGGAAGTTTCTAACCATCCTATACAAAGCATGTTATTCATCATGGTAACGTGCATCGCGGATACGACAGTGTAAATAATGCGCTGAAGTAGCTAATCGGGCAATTTCAATGTGCCTACACACTATTATCTCCAGCTGGCGTGCTAGACACTACTCCATCCAACTACCTGCCTCAGGTGAATTTCCCTGTGTTTTTGCAGTCCATCCACTGCAATGTTCGGACATGAATCAATCGATAATCGCAGCAGTCGTATTTTGTCGTGAGGTGGTACTGGTCACCCACACCAGTTCGCTTTTACTCCACCAGCTTTCACAGCACAGCACAGCAGCTCTATGTCTGCATACAGTCGTTGTAACATAAGTGCTCTCCAGACCAAACGCATGCCCTTGAGTAAAATTATTCGGACCGCAACTATTGTGTAGCTTGCCGTATTTCGGTCCAGTATGACCGTGATGGTCACCATCTGTGCATGCTTCAAGACACTGATGTCTTGACATAGCTGCAATGACCTAATTACCATGTTGTCAGGGCTAAGTATAATTCGACGGCTGGTGCTAGGATCAGCTGGTGTAGTTTGCATGACAACGGCATTTGGAAATGTGAATTGACAAAATACGCTATAAAATAGGCTATTTGGGTGCTGATGAGTGAAAATCATCAAAGGCTAATGCCTTTGATGATTTTCACAGGTGAAAATCATCAAATCATTTCATATCAGGCTTGTATATATCATTCAAGGTCTCCACCCATACAAGTCTCACAAACTGATGCAAATATGGAGAGCCTGGTTCTTCTCGATGCGATACAAGGAAATCAACACTGAAGAAGTCGACAGCAGGGCTGTTGCTGGCTGTGCGTACCGTCGGCATTTAAGGCTCGGCAGGGGAGCAGTACTGGCGAGGATTGATTAGATAGGGAAACTCTTGCGTGCAAAGGCAAAAGATGGCAAAAGAGGCAAAAGAAAGATTGATCAAAGCTACCGGAACATTTTTTGGGGTACACCAGCTGGCTATTTGTTTGTTTTTTAATTTTCTTGGGCATTCATTGTGCAATGCAGCTTTTTGGTTGGCATCAACGAGTCCCTGGTCTATGACGTAGTCGCGACCGGAAAATGTGTTGCGGAGTTCTTCGACCGGGGTACAGCAGCACTGGTTTCAGTTTTTCAGCCAGTCCCAGCCAATGGAGGACTACGAGATGAAAGCAGGTCCCGCGGTTTCGGAGAAATGGAGGCTGACACCATTATCATGTACAACGGCCACTCCCAGTGCGGGGTACAGTGAGGTGCTGTCTCTCGTGCTGCTAAACAGGGCACTCACTGCGTGTTGAGGCAAGACACCAATGATGGAAACCAGCTACATGGCATTCTTACAACAAACATTGAGAGAAACACTCGAACGAAGCCACCGAGTCGTTTCAAGGACGGCACCCGCCCGATGACCGTTTAAAAATAAACCTCGAACAGGTTCTGAGCACCCAATGCACTGAGACCCAATGCATTCCACGAGTCGACTATTGAGACAGACGACTCAGAGCGTGTGTCTCGAGGCGGTCGGCACGACAGGCGACTCACAGTAGGTTTTGAGCACGACGCTGCGACTGAGCGGTTTGCTGATGTTGTTGTTTGTGGCGTGACAGCTGAGCGTTTGGTCGACGTCCGCCCGCGAGATGGCGGGCAGTGTCAGCACGTTCTGCAGGGCGCCACTAGATGTCACCACGTGCGCGTTGCTGATCAACGTTGGCCCCCGCCACCACGAGAGAGAGGGTTTCGGCCGTCCTGCCGGAAGATATCAAGTAGGCTGTAATGTGGCAAAATAAATGAAGTACAGCTTAGTTAGAACTGAAGAACAGCACCAAAGACCCACGTCATTTAGAAGCTTATAGTGGTGTGTATGAATAGCCACATCTATTGTCACCAGGAAGCCGGTTTTAATTAATTGCCATTCAACACAGCTGAAGCAGTGTTCTTGCACGAAGGCAGTTCGTGACATACAGTCTGCCTACAGTTATTTAGTTTTGCGTTGAAGAATTGGCAGATTTACTACAATGACAACGTTTGTATTTACATTATATTCTGCGACTTTCTTCTCACCGATGTCCTGAATAGTCTCGTGAAACTGGCCACAATTAGGATTGAGCTTTGATAGAGTTGAAAACAGGTTTAAAATGTGTATTGCTTCCGCCTATGAATCCGAAAATAGCTTTTCGATGGCGTGAGGACTTGAGCGCCCTGTGCAGCTACTGTTTAGCTTCCGTGGACAGACCACGCATTATGATGGTTCGCCCCCCCCCCCCATTTCACAAAGCCCGAAGCAAACCAGATCTCGGCCTAGTCTGATCTGAACGAAACGTTGAGTCTCTAACTGAAGTTACAGCATCCTTGTAAGCGGCATTTCCCCCTTATAAAGCTTCGCATGCCAGTATTAAAGTACAGAAAATATCCCAAACACCAGGACTTCCAGAACGTTCCAAGAAGCACAACAATACCACGATTAAGCACCAACATGAAGCTGCATTATCTGACAACGGCAGGTTAGTTCAAAGCGCAAATAATCAGAGTGCCGGGAACCCGATAGATATAACGTGTGCGAAATTATCGCATGTAGTCTGCCGGATACAGCTACTTACATGTATTCAGGTAATCCACAACGAAGGTGTGGCTGTTACAACCTCGCGTTAATAGAACGTTAATGATGTTAATTGTTCATAGAACTATGCCAAAAGAAGGGCACAAACACAGGCACGACATGGTCTGATCTGCTTACCTCCGTGGGTCTCACAGATGAGTTGCACCTGGTCGCCCTCGGTGAGCGGCCCCAGGATGTCGCCCACCCTGTCGCCGGTGCGCAGCCGGATAACGGGCCGAGCCGGCGGCACTGCAACACAGCACATCATCAACTGCAGCACAGCACAGCACATCAACATCAACTGCAACACAGCGCAGCAACGTCAACTGCAACACAGCACAACATCAACATCAGCTGTAACACAGTGCAACACCATCAACCGCAAAACGGCACAGCAACATCAACATCAACTGCAACACAGCACAGCAGCGTCATCTGCAATACAGCGCATCAACACAACTGCAACGCAGCGCAGCAATATCAACAACACAGTACACCAGCATTAAATGCAACACAACACGGCAACATCAACCGCAACACAGCGCATCAAACATCAAGGCACACGCTCCACCCGTGGCGGGTCGATCTGAAGCCGGCGAGGTTCTACGGCTCGGTGAAGCGTCCGGCTGCATTGGGACCGCTTCAAGAGTCGGTCAGTTACGCATGGCCGCCAACGCTGGATCGGCCCGCGACTAGCTGGGGACTGTTGATCAGCGCTCATCGTGACGCCAATGTAGCGCTGAAGTCGGCCAGCGTCGGCGACATTGGCTTCATGCGCGCCAGAGCTCGGGTAGCCAAAATCCAGCGGCGACCTCATTCATTGAGGTCTTTGAATGTGCATGGAAACATGTTTAGGAGCAGTGCTTGCAAGATGCAATCAAGTGATAAGCGAGTGCATGGACACGTGATCAGATATAAGTTGGAATATCAAACGTGGCCTCATGTTGGGTTACCATGTGAAGCCGACGCTGAAACTGGAGTTGCGCTTTTATGGATTAATTTGTGACTAAACAATATTTCAAAAATTGGAAAGCATGTAATAACAAAAACAAATACGGAAAAAAGGTTTTGCATTGGCAGTGTTTATAACCTTTTCCCGAGGTCAATTAGATTCGCCAATTGTCAGTTTCAACGGACAATTATATATGACGAAGTACTTGACCTCCGCGTGATCGGTGACCTTGATCTTTGCACGCGTCAGTGTGTTAGAATGCGTCTTCGGTTAGCATATCACTGGTATTGAAACGCAAAATCGCATTCGCTTTGCGACCGGCGTCCGAGAACTACCGCAAGAGCCGGGCAACTGACTACAGTCCGACACTGACTCCGCTTGACCGGACCCCGAAGATCAAATACAAAGCTAATAAAACGGTCCATGCAAGTCTGCAAGTTCACGAATGAAGCTGCACCATGTCTGTTGCCACATCTCTACCGCAATCCAGAATACAAGTTCGTGGGTGAAGGCATCACCTGGCCTCCATCATCACTGTCACGGCTGAGAAATTGTGGCATTGCGATGGTTAAGACACGCATCGAAAAAGATCCCTGGTGCAGCACCACTGATACAGTGCCGCTGGCGCAGAATCGGTGGTACAGAGCCGCTGGTACAGTGCCGCTGGTACAGTGGCCCTGGTAAAGTGCCGCTGGTACAGTGCCGCTGGTACAGAGCCGCTGGTACACGGCCGCTGGTACAGTGCCGCTGGTACAGTGCCGCTGGTACAGTACCACTGGTACACGGCCGCTGGTACAGTGCCGCTGGTACAGTGCCGCTGGTACAGTACCACTGGTACACGGTCGCTGGTACAGTGCCGCTGGTACAGTGCCGCTGGTACAGTACCACTGGTACACGGCCGCTGGTACAGTGCCGCTGGTACAGTGCCGCTGGTACAGTACCACTGATACACGGCCGCTGGTACAGTGACGCTGGTACAGTGCCGCTGGCACAGAGCCACTGGTACAGAGCCGCTGGTACAGAGCCGCTGGTATGGTGACGTCTGGCATCCCGGTGCTCGCAATGCCTTGTTCATCTCTCAGAGCTGGTACTGCATTTCGGTGTATGGAAATACTATCAAAAATATGTCTCGGATTCAACAAATTATCAATTATGGAGTAAAGTTTGTTTTCGGACGAATTAAAGTTGACCATGTAAGGGATCTGTTAGAGCGTCTTGGCTGGATGAGCGCTGAGATCTTGGCCTCATACCACACGCTGTGCCTACTTGGCATTGGATCACAAGGTGCGCCGACTGCAGGAGCCGGCTTTATTAGCCGGTACCATCTCGACAGTCGCCGAGCAGCGTGACCGTCACACCCGTCAGGACCGGGACCTGCACGTCCCCAGGTCACGAACAGAGATGGGCAGGCGCCGTTTTTTTTGTGCTCCAGAAGTCCTGCTCGGTACAATGAACGCCACTCGAACTGAGGAAACTACAAGTTCCCACGCTTGGTCGCCGCCTTAGGCGAGATTTGTGCTCGAGACCGGTCAGATTGATTTGATTTACTTCCTGACTTCCAATCATACTCTCGCACCTCTTATCATGCTTGCTGAATTATTGCCATACTTGCTCAATTATTATCATACTTGCTGAATTATTATCATACTAGCATAATTATTGTCATACTTGCCGAATTTCTATTATACTTGCTGAATTTTTGTCATACTTGCTGACTTCTTATCATAACTCCCGTACTGGGTGATTCTTTCCGTGCCGCTGGTACGAGGAGTTGTGTATGCTTGTATGTGTACCTGTGACAGACCTTTCCCCCGTGACATCTGGTGCCGTCCACCATATCTCGAACATGGCCTAACACCCTCCTGCCACAGAGTGTGATGAAAATTGGTATACAAGGTTATCTGAGGTCCTGAAACGATTGCTGAGCTTAGGTCAATCGGATCAGCGGCTCGCGAGTTATTGCCTGCGGTGTTTTTCTGAGTTCGCACTGAAGGTCATATTTCAGAGCCAATATCTTAGTGTTATGTAGAGATATCTTACAAATTATATATCGTTGGAATCGCAGTCGGCTCATCTTTCGATTTCTGAAGTCAGATTTTCTATCTTTTGCAAATTTTGAGAATATGACCTCGTGACCTCGGATAACGTAACGTGTGGTGACCCGTAGTACAATGATATTGATATAGTTATCTATTCAGAACGAAAGCCTCATCATTTATCTCTCTGATAAAAAAACAAGTCATGTATATTAAGCGCCTAATACAAGTTTCTGAAACACATATTGCCTGACTTACGGAGCGATAAGATAAGGGATCCCCTGATGAAACCGTGAGGGTGGAATCGGAATCGTGTGCTCAGTCGACGCCAGGCACGAAGTGAAGAGGTCTGTTTCATAACAAAGTGAAACGGTGCTGTCTGATCCTGGTATTTAGCAAGGCCGGAGCAATGGTACGGCGGTGCTGATCTGATCCGTATATGTGTCATAAATATCATATAACTAAGGGTGTGTGGCCACCATCTGCGCAACTAGTCGAACTGGTGAATGACAGTCGAATTCAGAAGGACGTTTTCCTGTGCAAGAACTGCATTGGAAGGTTGCTTAAGGATCCTAAAAAAAATATTCCAATGCAAGAGGTATCGCTGGTTGAGTTAAGTGACCCCAGCAGCCAAACTTCCAGCGGAAACGCGTGAAGTCCTGTGACTGGCCAGAACTACGCACCCTCGGATGAAACCGACCATGCAACAAACTATCTTGACGCCGACGTGGCCTTACCCATCCTAGGCGTATCGCCGTTGAAGACAAATGGCTTCTTATATTTCTTATTTTCCATTGGCTTCTTATATATAATGAATTACCCGCTTGTTGTGTGCATTGATTAATAATTGGTGGTCAGATGTTCGAATGAAGATACATCAATATCTATGCCTCTTTGGTATATAATGGTATAGGTATGTGAAGTATGTGAGCTCTGTCAAGTTCGTCTTTGTCAGCTCTCAGGAAGTGAAAGAAGCAGTGTCTTTCACTTCCATCTCCGACAGCGATTCTCGAGAGCAGTTACGATGAAAGGTACACAGCGGTTCCACAGATTCTCGCCCGCAGATCTCACGTCCATCGCGGTGCACGAACTCTCCAGTGACCCGGGAAGTGTCGTGAGGGTGAGGAAGAAGTGAAGTGTTATGAGAGAACGCTATCCTTCTGGACCGTACATGTGCAATGGTGCATACGCATGCACTATCCAATTAATAATAAAATGGTTCATTTGCCAACATATGTGTGTGCGTGTGTGAGCAGGAAAAAGAATTAGAACTACAGGCGTAATTGTGCGCGTCTGCCTGTGGTTTTTATACTATTAATAAACAAAGAAACTAGTACGTCACAATGGCATCGTCCTATGAATTATATAGATTTTTGGTGGTTGCATAGCATGTACAAAGTGTGACAAGTTCACAGGTCTCAATATGTTTCTATCATATAGTTCTGCTCAGTTAACTATGCAAGAAATGAGCATGTTTGTGTTGTATTTTATTACGTCGCCAATCTAATTATTTACAAAAACGGCATGTCGTTGTTTCGCCAGTCTATTAACCCAGAATACAGCGTCAATGTTTGGTCTCCCTTGCGTCCATGCAGCGAATTTGCGGTCATAGTGTTCATACCTAGTTTTCTGAAGCATACACAAACTCATGAAAATGGCAACCATTCATCCCCTATGCGTAATATCTTTAAACGATGTTTGCTGTTGGCTATATCAGCCATGCTTAATCAAAATATGTCTGCGCTGAATATGAGAAGCAAGCGACTAAGCAACATATGTAAAATGTCTCGGTACCCTACTTGGTATTGTACGCTTCAGAAGCACCGGCGAGACAAAGCTTACTGAATAGCCAACCAATTTAGACGTCGTTTTTTTTTCGCATAGGTCACCCAATATTTGTTATAGACACTGATATTAGGCCTCTAATATACATTATTTTAATTTCTCCATCGGAAAGATAACTGATGAGGCTTTCGTGTTATATAAATAATTATATCAATATCGTTATACTAGGGGTCACCACAGGTCACCTTACCCGGGATCACGGGGCCATGTTTTCAAAATGTCCAGAAAACCAAAAACTGAACCCGGGAATCGAAAGATAAGCACATTGCGATTCCAACGATATATAGTTTTTATAATTTATATCTACATTACACTAAAATATCGGCTCTCGAAGTTCGACCTTCGGTGCGAACTTGGGAAAACGCTGACGTCTATAATTCGTGAACCGGTCCTCCGATTGATCTGAAACGATCAGCAATCGTTTCAGGGCCTCAGTTAACCCTGTACGCTAATTTTCATCAAAATCTGAGACATGAGGGTCTTAATTTTGAAAATTCGTGTTCGAGATATGGTGGACGGTACCTTCTGTTTTAAAACTCGACAATAGACCGTAATAGTAAATAAATGGTACAGTGCAGCTGGTACAGGGCAGCTGGTACAGGGCCGCTGGTACAGTACCGCTGGTACAGTACCGCTGGTACAGAACCGTTGGCACAGTGTTGCTGGTATAGTGCCGCTGGTACAGAGCCGCTGGTACACGGCCTCTTGTACAATGCCGCTGATACCCCACCACAATATCACTCTCAGCACTGTGACCCTATAATTACCATCATGCACATTGTGAGCATGCGGACATACTACGAGGATCAGATCAGCGTAACGAGACCATCCGGAATTACGACATGGTAGGTCCAACACTGGGAACCGCCTGATCGGTGTGCGTTCAATATATATGAGGACCTACAAAGATGCATGTGACCACCCAAAAAGCCATAAACTGACTTAGTTGACTTAACACCAGGCATGATTTTGCGTGGCCACTGCTTAAGTGAAGGGCAACACTGCCAGTAAGGCGCATTGTTGCCACATTCAGGTCATCAGAAAATGTACTATTGTGCGGTTGCCTTAGCAATGTTAATATCATTGCACTTGCAGGTAGGTGTTTATGATTGGACAGGTTCTAAGACAATCAATATAAGCATTTCTTCGAAAATAAGTTTAGAAAATCTAGTTAAAATTGTGTGACTAAAACGCAGGTGGCATCACTATGTGGAAAGAGAGAGGCAACTAGATGTCATCCCCTGTTCTCGGCCGAACAATGCTACCATACAACGTGTAAAAACGTGGCTTGATGCCACCTTTACGCCAGTGCTACTGATCGGAGCATGCGTGTCCCATCTCGCTAAGCTGATCTACATAACAGCATGACCGACTTTCCCTCGCCAGTCGGCGGCGATGACACCCGACGTCTGGAAATAAGTGGCGCACTGCGACCGTTCTCTGGTCAGTGTCTTTTGCAATATTCCCGTCTGGACTTAACGAGGTCGCAGCCAAATTTCTCGGCAGAATCGCCGCCAATTACAGAGGCAGACGCAGCACACCCACCGTTTCATTAGCGGCTCCGGCCGGGCCGGAAAATAGTCGGTCGCGCCACTTTTGTCTGGCTCATGGCCGGCCGCGCCATTCGTGCAGCCGCCGTGGGCGCCGGTGCCACCCTGCCGGCGCTCGTAACGTGTCCGACATGCAATATGGCTCGCGCCAGACATTTCCGGCCGACGAATTGCCAAGCTAACATGCTCCTGAACGTTACGTCTTATGGGGACCGAAATGCGCTCGTGTTCAGTTCGGCCCGTGGGGAATGGCTGTGACGCTAATGGTTTTGGTTGCAAGATTGGTTGAAACTGTGTTACATCGGCCACACTGAATTCGCTGATTCCACTTATGATTTGAACGCGGCGAAGATACTCCACGTTATGGGTAAGCGATCAATAACTTCCACAGGCGTATTATTTCCATTGGCTTGAAGGTCAGTGGGTTTTGATGCGCACGTTCTATTCCGAACAA
Source organism: Imbricaverruca yamaguchii (assembly GCA_034440575.1). NCBI lineage: Eukaryota > Metazoa > Arthropoda > Thecostraca > Neoverrucidae > Imbricaverruca > Imbricaverruca yamaguchii. Next base: position 2,796,377 of record JAOTOL010001619.1, on the reverse strand, counting down.
CTGAATCCATGAAAATATTTTACAATCCTTATAGCGAATGCAGCCCATTTGCTCAGATGAATGCATGCCAGTCTCAACAAATATATGTTTAGGCATCCCTGTGCTTTATTTAGTTACAGTGTCTTGACGAATGTCCCATAGACTGGCGGCAATCAGATTTTATCAGCAACATGTGCGGCAGAAATGGACTTAGACTGGTGCGACGGTCTCAGAACGGCTTTCCTCCTAGCTCCAGCAGACACATGTGCCTTCTTCCACCACCATAAAGCAAACCGACGGCATACCCTGTCCACAGAGCGGACGTCTACGAGGTTGTCTCGTAGCAGCAGAAGTATCAGACGACATGCCGGAGCCCACGACGCCCCCTGCTGTGGGTGACGTACACCATGTCCTGCACCAGGCCGTGAAATCAAACATTTGGCCCATCAAGCAGGCGACACTGGCGACGTCCTGTGAAGCTGAGGCGTTGTTTGGTGCCGGCTGGCAGTCTGAATAGTTGTTCCAGCGAGCACGTGCAAAGGAGCTGTAGCATGGAACAGGGTGGACGCAGGATATTCTCTTTTAATTTCACCGTTAACGACCGCGACCCAATTATTGGCCTGTGTTTATGCCACTGCAGAACGTGTACATCCTGCATATTGTTGACGTTAAATCCAAGAGCCAAGGGCACCGCAGCGGCTCATTTGTGTTTCAGTACTGTTGTCAATGCACTGTTAGAACTGCAATGTTTGTTGCCAGGGTGAATATAGTAGCATGCGTATTAGCAACACCTGTAAAATGTATCTGACGGTTTATTGCTGCTAACGAGCAGAAATATGAAAATGTTTTACCATGCATTGAAATGGCTACTGCGAAACGAGCCAAAATGGGCAACAATTTATCCTGTGCGAAAATACAAACTGGCACTTTGTTCAAAAGAGACGGGTTAGTGTTGGGGCACTCTTCGCTCTCAATTAGAGTAAGTTGGTAGAAGCCATGAGGTACCTTGACAGTTAGTAGTTAGCAAACAGAATATATTAGGAGCAGTCGAAGAAAGTATTTTCGTGGAAAACAGAACATAGTGGAGGTTGTTTGTTAAACGATACAGAGCAGCATGGGATTGTTGGTACCTCGTTCAACTCAGTGTTCACTCAAACGAAGCATTACCAGCCAACAGCCCGCTCCGACGAGATAAACCAGAACTTTCTTGGTGGTAGAGCTGGGGTCGTTGGTGATTTTAGAGTAACAGTGCGGGACTGTTAGAAGCTGCAAGGTATGTAAAGCGAGGGTAATCCGGAAGAGTATGCTGAGAGTTTGCTGGACATAATAGGAGAGGTTCACGTATAAAATACGCCGTTAAAAAATATGATTAATGTACCACTCCCCCAGCAAGTATTAATTGTTTTGTCTGTGGGCAGTGAACACCTACTAATTACAGTGAGACTAACCCGGTTGTATTTGGTATATGCAAGTCTGCAGTGAGTACCCACCGATGATGGTGAGACTGACCCGGTTGTATTTGGTATATGCAAGTCTGCAGTGAGTACCCACCGATGACGGTGAGGTTAACCCGGCTTTCCCGGGTCGGCGTTTTCTGGAAGTCCACACGACACCGGTACACACCGCCGTCGGTCTCTCTGACGTCATCGATGGCCAACACGGGAGGTGCGGTCGTCACCAGAAACTCCGCGTTACGGTTGGCCAGGATGAAGTTGTTCTTCCATTGGACGCCATCCGACAGTGACTTCTGACGAGCGTCAAAACTGCAAATGGCACACATCGTCACCAGCAGAAGATAGAGATGGACAGAATGAGAGAGCGAGAGAGTGAGAGAGTGAGAGAGTGGACGAGTGAAAGAGTGAAAGATTGCAAGAGTGAGAAAGTGAAAGAGTGATAGAATGAAAGAGTGAAAGAGTGAGAAAGTGAGAAAGTGAGAAAGTTAGATAGTGAAACAGTGACAGAGTGAGATACTGAGATAGTGAGATAGTGAGTGAGATATTGAGAGCGTGAGAGCGTGAGAGCGTGAGATAGTGAGATAGTGAGATAGTGAGATCGTGAGATAATGAGAAAGTGAGAGAGTGAGAGAAGGAGAGAGTGATAGAGTGAGACAGTGAGAGAGTGAGCGGGTGAAAGAGTGAGAAAGTGAGAGTGATACACACTCTATGTAGTGATAGAGTGAGATAGTGAGATAGTGAGATAGTGAGGTAGTGAGATAGTGAGATAGTGAGATAGTGAGAGAGTGAGAGAGTGAGAGAGTGAGAGAGTGAGAGAGTGAGAGAGTGAGAGAGTGAGAGCGGGAGAGCGGGAGAGGTGCAAGTTCAAAACATCAAAACCCATCGCAGATAGTCACAATTGTAATTTAAAAGTTATAATGGAAACACGAGAGGAAAACAATATACATCATATCCGTAATTAGTTCAGAAAGTGTGCAATTGGGCACTCGGTGCTCCCCGAATATAGCCACCCATATGCTATGTGTGCAACCTGTGGAATGCAGCTGACACCCCAAAGGCGTTCGACAGCGTGCAGCACAATCGCCTCATGGACAAGCTCGGATGGTACGGCGTCAACTCTGTATGGTTTCGAGCGTGGCTTGAGGGCCGTGCGCAAACGGTGAAAAATTATAGCCCACTGTCGGTAACACATGGTGTGGTGCAGGGTTCGATCCTCGGCCCGGTCATGTTCCTAATATTCTCCAATGACCTCTCGCAACATATCCCACACGGCAAGATTGCTATGTATGCCGATGATGTACAGTTCATCTACTCCGGGAAGAGAAACGAATTCACAGACATTAGCCAACGATTGAATATATCACTGTCAGTCGCCCTGAACTGGTTCACCCAGAATCGACTAAAAGTAAATCCCTCCAAAACTGAGATGATTGTTGTCCAATCTTTTAGACAGCATACGCCTGTGAAATTATCTATTCGTCTGGAGCAGTTGGAAATAATACCCACGAAGTCTGTGAAATTCTTTGGTGTGAAAATTGACTCACACCTGCCCTGGGATGTGTACGTATCTTCTGTTGTGCGTCGGTGTAAACGCGTACTCATTGGACTCGCTAGACTGCGTCATAAGTTTTCTCGCATTACGAGAAGGGTGTTAATTGAGGCACTCGTGTTCCTCCACATAAGATACTGTGTGTCTGTCTGGGGAAGTTGTAGCAGGGCCCTGAAACGACGCATTAAAAAATCCATCAACTTTGGTGCAAGGATTGTCGCCGGGTTGCACTACCGGGATCATGTGTCACCAACGTTTAAAGCACTAGGATGGCTGAAATTGGACGATTTCATTTCCGAGGCAGGTGCTCACTCAGTTTTCAAAATTATGAACGAGTTCACTGGTTCAGAACTAGTCGCGGTTAACTTAACTGTCACTCAACTGTGTCGCAACGGAGCACCAGGGCCACGGCTAACGGTGAGCTCCAGGTACCACGATACCGCACATAATTCGCGCGCCGCTTCTTCGTACCGAGAGCTTGCCGAATGTGGAACAATCTGCCTCCAGATGCGAGGAATTCAGGCGGCTACGGTGTTTTCAGGCGGAGGCTTTCGGTGATGCTGCGCATGTCCAGGCTCTAATTTTCGTGTATTCTCAAATGTCTAGTGTTTCCGTGTTATGAGTGTATGATCGTGACGATGGTGTGTGCGACACATTAGTGCACCTGTAAAGGAGACTGAAAAACCCTGTTCGGGAGGGTCCGAAAATACATTACATTACATTTACCTAAAACCGCGCCAAGAAGAGTATTTATGATGGCACACACTTATGGGCGATTCCAGGACAAATCGCCAAGGCATGTTCAGCGCAACCACTTCGATTTTGAGTAAAATTAGTGCATGTGGTTATCGATGACCCAGATTACGATACCGATATTTATTTTTCTTAGGTCTCAAGTGGCAAGTCATCAGTAATTTGAGATCAGACTTTGTTCAAACTCCGTTCGCCTTGTAAGAAATTATGCAATTGAATCCTTCCATTTCGGAGGTAATTGATGTCACAAGGCGCATTTCTGTTACACTCATATTTAGCCAAATGCGTATCATGAACACAGCAGGTGCATATGCACATCATGCACGTGATCCTCTAATGTTCCACATACCACTCTTCAAGGAATGATCATGCATATCATTCACAGACGTAGCGTACACAGTGGTCGACATCCAGAAATATGCCATTATCTCTGCTATCATACTCTTTCCATTTAGTGGCGTAAAACGTAGTGGTCTGTGAATGCCGCTCACGATAAGTGATTTCCCTAGCCGAGCTGCAGGTTCACTGGCCACACCAGACAATTCGGATGCTGAGACGAATATCTTAGTGCTGAGGTACGACTCACAATTTTACAGGAATGCTCAATGGTTACGATTTGCCCAACTAATGGCCGCTTGCGGGCTTTTGTATGAATCCCTGGTACATAGCACACACAGATGAAGAGTGCATTGGAGTTATCCCAACGGAGACATTGAGCCACATCATGGATGACGAGTGAAGTATTTCAGAAAAAGTACCAACCACGACCGCCCCACTGTCAGAGATAGTCACGCAGGTGCTTAAAATACCGCAATTGAGCATGGGGGATGAAGTGGCGATGAGTGAACTTCGATGCTGCATCACCAAACGTAGAAACATGCTGGCCGATCGGAAGCACCTCATCGATCAACGTGCAACGGTCAAAAGATCACACTCAGACGCTGTGCGAGTCGCGTCTGTTCGTCAGCACGCAAAAGTGAGGCCTCAAAATCGCACAGTTGAAAACCAGACGACAGGGTGGTCATTTCCTTCCTAAAAGTAGTGTACAATTCGCGAAGATTGCCCAAAAGTAGCTTCAAGTAGTTAAAGCTGTTCTACCCCACCTTTCGTGTCTTCTCCATGTCGAGCGATTTTATCACCTCTGCCTGGACACTACTTGATAATGTCGGATTCGTAAAGTTAAACCAATTCCATTTTCCATTTCTGTTCAGAGACGCGCGTGGTTGCGACGGCTGCCATCCACATCTAAAACACGTCATACAACGGTAACGACAAAGGGACAATAACTCGTGATCCACGCGTCAGCAGGCCCCAGCGACACGAGAAGACCAGACCGCGACCAAATCCTGCAAGGCACCGTAAACCGTGATATCTTTTTATGGATTAAAATGTGACCTTAGATGTGACCTTACATGACACGCTATTGACCGTTATTTTTAATATGAGGAAAGTGATCCCAAACTCTGCCATATCTAACGTCTTCTATAATGCACGATAAGCTTCAACTTAACGGTAGGTCTCTGACTCATACGTGACCAACGAGGCCCCGTATGCAATTAAACCCGATATAATCGTGATCTGTCAACAAAGTGCTTGAAAATAAGACCCACATAGACCACATCTACACTACAAACAAATCAACTATATCGAGGTCAGGTCACTGGCCCACCTATTTGACCTTTGGCGTACTTGACAATGCACCACCGGGATCTGGCCGAGTACCGCTTAAATAGCATCCATATAGGATATACTCCTATTCACGAAAGACACCATTGTCTGGAGTTAATGACAGGCACTCACAATTGACCTCTTGATCCATTACGAATGCGGCTTTAAAACAAACAAAACACATAGGTCTTTTCATAGACAATTGGGGCATGCACCATCTAAAAAATAGAAATATCAAGATAAAACTGTTTTTCTTACGATCGCAAAGTGAATGGAACGTCACGAGGTCACGAGGTCAAATATTGACTTAGCAAGAGGACACTTATTTGTATTACACTGGGTGGAGCTTTCACTTTGAAATGGTGCACAAAATTAGTAAGCTGGTTGCTACCACTAAAAATATAGACACGGTTTTCTTCATGACCTTTCCCCTTGACCTAAAATAGTTCCTAAGCTATATCTCGCGACCGTCTTGACATAGAAACAAACAAACAAACAAAACAATAACGATAGTAATCTGGACCGTAGATAACCTGGTGCACTAGTTTTCATCAACATTGGCGGAAATGTGGGCGTCTAACTTGGCGATGTGTACTGCAATCGTCCTTATATTATGAATAATTATATATGTATGCGCTAATAATGTTATTAATTGTGGTTAATCTTGTAGTGAAATAAATATGAATTATGTCCAGAACACTTGTGTAAATTGTTTGGTGATTCGTCAGTGTTCCGAATTAAGACGGAAGCTCTACCGGCAGCCGTATTTTCTGGTCGCATATTTCTTCGCCAACAAGCAGGGGAAGAGTATGTATTCTGCCGAGTGTCAAGCCGAATTTCGTCGCTAGATCACACACAACCCTGAGTCAGCTGGTTCGCATTGTCTGCCGTCCATCGTGAGCTGCGCCTCATCCTTCAAAAACGACCGCTCAACCCATCGCCAAACTCATCCCATGGTAATAATTAACGTGAAATGGCCATTTTCCCCGACGCAGCGGATGATCTGTGCATGAGGCTGTCTTCAGGGCTGAATAACGAGTTTGATAATGCTTTGAACTGTCATACTTGGCGTCGTGGCGCTTTGCATGAATTACACGCACCTTGCATGAATTATATATACGACGGCCCATATCGTAGACGCATTGCGTCACGAAGTTACTTAGCATTAGCGGGACCGGCCGGCAAATCTAACTTCGCAGGGCTGGAGGGGATAGATGTTGCTCAAGAGCTTCACCGTACTAACTTCCCATCTACCTAAGCTGGGATATTATGACGACATACTGGTAATGGTTGAGAAAGACAAAGCTTGCGTTCTTTCAGCATTGTTGAATATTTTGTAATATTAGTATCTTCAACTCGACCCGGATCAATAAACTTTTGTGACCTTCAACTGGAACTTCTACAAGATACGCAAAACATGTATATGTGAAGGTACGGAAAGGTTCAGTGTCTCTGCGCCATCTTATTCCGCTGATATTTCTGGAAAAAAGCTGAGGGTGGAGAGCGGAGGGCTCTAGAAAGCTTCACCTCTGATATACAAGGGTTAGCACGCGCACGTCCGGGGGCAGATATCTGCCCCCTCCGGTTTTTCCTCATTTGCCGCCAAACGAATCGGGTTAGCAAGGCCAAACCTCGCATAGCTGTTCATTGGTTTTTTTCCACATATCCTCATTTATTTATAATCCTGGGTTATCTCAGGTCAGGTCGCCAGGTCAGGCGAAGTGACCCAACTATACTAGGAGTTATAGGTGGCATACCTTCCACAATAATTGGGCGATTGATTTCAAACTTATAACATGCCATGATCTCATCAGGGACCATACAATGTATGTCTTTTTTTTCGTAGCATTGACCTTAGGTCAAGTCGCGGCCGTGGCTTCCCCATTATAGGGCTATGGTAAAATAAACAAATGTTTCATGGTTACATATTTGCGCTCGGAACGCTCTCACAACGGTTGTGGCATGTAGATGGAAGCTATGCTCAATGTTACCACTGACATTTTTGCTCAGTGACCTCACCAAGGTCCCTGAGGTCACCTGAGATCACTGCGCATTTATGCGCATTACATCGCACTGCATTGAGCTAGAAGGCTAAAATTACCGTCATTGTGCTTGCGTCGCCAAGACGTGTCGATTGATATGTTACATGACCTCCCTAAACAACTCCATGACCTTGACCTGAGGTCATGACTTCATAACCTTGACCTGAGTTTCGGTTGACCTGATCTTAAATTACACCGCCTATTGTCGGTAGCGCATCTCAAGGACTGTCGAATAGCGTTCGCTGCTTGTTTCTATCTCTTATAAGTCCTGAGATATATGTCAATATCTGAGTCCCACCTGATCTGGTCAAATTTGACCTATGATGACCCAGTGACCTGAATGTTGACCTGAGCGAAAAAATGACCGAAACACTTTCGATAGAGCCCGTTACCAGCTACCCAACGCCGTTTTCCGTTTGTCGCTAGCTAGCATAGTTCTAGAGATCTTAGAGGGGCAGACATCTCCCCCGGACATGCGAAGTTGGCGCGGACCTCCGGACGTGCGAGTTTTAACACCAACACTAGTGGACTTCTAATGGGAGGGGTGCTCTCGAGAGCTTCTCACCACCCCGACAAGGGTTAACACGAACACTAGTGGACTTCTAGTGGGAGAGGGGTTGTGAGAGATTCTCACCTGCCCGACAAGGGTTAACATGAACACTGGTGGACTTCTCATGGGAGGGGCTTTGAGAGGTTCTCCCCTGCCCGTAAGGGGTTAACATCAGCACTAGTAAACTTTCAATGGCGGGGGAGTTTTCGAGAACTTCTCCCACTGCAAGACCAGATTTAGCACTAGTGGACATCTGATGACGGGATGTGCATCAATAAACAACTCATTTGGACAGACCTTGCTCATCGTTCGATTTACTCCGGCTACTTAGATTTACCCCGACTTCGTTCTACTCCACGTTCCGGCAGGAAAACGGATGCTACAATATGCTAGTTGCAATATGCAATAGCATCGCAATACAATATAGCATGTTGCATATTGCTTGTTTATTGCGTGGTTCACGATGCACTTTATGCACATTCACGGCTAATGGCGCCGTATATTGCATATTGCATTAGCATGCATAATGTAGCATATTGCAATACAATATGCTAGTTACAATATGCTACAATATGCTAGTTAGCAAATAAGTCATGTGCTGGAATATACAATCGATGTTAGTCAAGAAACTCTGCCACCTTTCCGGGACCTAGATCAGGCGGTTCGTGAATAGCACGCACAAAAAAAAAACATATGAGAGATTCCCCACACTAGAAGTGGCCACTTCCTTGAATTTGGTGACCTTCCAGGCATAGCTCGGCCAAGACGAGGTTAATATTTTCATTCGACATTGCGTTTCAGATGTAGAACATACTTTTCATCAGTAAAAGTCGGGAGTCACGCAATACGCTCTCCAATGCAACCTATACCGGTAGTCGTCTTTATTTTCAGCAGCACCTGGGAAGTGATATTCTTCAGGACCATTAAGTAAATATACGCTGTAAGCAAGCTGTACTCTAACGAAAGAAGCTGAAATGTATGAACGGCGAGTTCTCAATTGAAGTCAATATTGTAGGCTTGTGCAGGCTCTTTGACTCCCCATACGCACGGTAATGCACTATTTGGCTACCAAATGTGCCCAAGTCCATTCAGACATTTGAATAGTGGCAGGACCAAGTAGGGCTTTTCAAAAGACGACATAGCCATGAGGGTAGGTCCGACTGCGTAACCAGGCTAGCCATACGAAATCAACGGTCACGACCTGACCAGCTACTGACAAATGATGACATTGCAAGAAGAATACGTCGGAATAAGACGTCGTGCGATTCATAAAGCATGGTTGATTTGTTCATGGACGATCCCGTATGATTTATGTTGCAACCTTCGTTGATATATCCTTTGCATGGAGAAAGTCGTTTGTTTTCTTGCTTAGCCCTTTCAATGAGAATTGGTTGGCATAGCGGTCGATGGCGTGCGTCACGCAATATGTTCAGCCGGCACACCAGTACAACCTGCACACCAGTACAACATGCACACCAGCACAACATGCACACCAGTACAACATGCACACCAGTACAACATGCACACCAGTACAACATGCACACCAGTACAACCTGCACACCAGTACAACATGCACACCAGTACAACATGCACACCAGTACAACCTGCACACCAGCACAACCTGCACACCAGTACAACATACACACCAGCACAATCTGTATACTAGTACAACATGCACACCAGTACAACCTGCACACCAGTACAACCTGCACACCAGTACAACCTGCACACCAGTACAACCGGCACACCAGTACAACATGCACACCAGTACAACCTGCACACCAGTACAACCGGTACACCAGTACAACATGCACACCAGTACAACCTGCACACCAGTACAACCGGCACACCAGTACAACATGCACACCAGCACAACCTGCACACCAGTAAAACCTGCACACCAGCACAATCTGCACACCAGTACAACATGCACACCAGTACAACATGCACACCAGTACAACATGCACACCAGTACAACCTGCACACCAGTACAACATGCACACCAGTACAACATGCACACCAGTACAACCTGTACACCAGTACAACATGCACACCAGTACAACATGCACACCAGTACAACCTGCACACCAGTACAACCTGCACACCAGTAAAACCTGCACACCAGCACAACCTGCACACCAGCACAATCTGTATACTAGTACAACCTGCAAACCATTACAACCTGCACACCAGTAAAACCTGCACACCAGCACAACCTGCATACCAGCACAACCTGCACACCAGTACAACCTGCACACCAGTACAACCTGCACACCAGCACAATCTGTATACTAGTACAACCTGCACACCAGTACAACATGCACACCAGTACAACATGCACACCAGTACAACATGCACACCAGTACAACATGCACACCAGTACAACATGCACACCAGTACAACCTGCACACCAGTACAACATGCACACCAGTACAACCTGCACACCAGTACAACATGCACACCAGTACAACATGCACACCAGTACAACCTGCACACCAGTACAACATGCACACCAGTACAACATGCACACCAGTACAACCTGCACACCAGTACAACCTGCACACCAGTAAAACCTGCACACCAGCACAACCTGCACACCAGCACAATCTGTATACTAGTACAACCTGCACACCAGTACAACCTGCACACCAGTAAAACCTGCACACCAGCACAACCTGCATACCAGCACAACCTGCACACCAGTACAACCTGCACACCAGTACAACCTGCACACCAGCACAATCTGTATACTAGTACAACCTGCACACCAGTACAACATGCACACCAGTACAACATGCACACCAGTACAACATGCACACCAGTACAACATGCACACCAGTACAACCTGCACACCAGCACAATCTGTATACTAGTACAACCTGCACACCAGTACAACCTGCACACCAGTAAAACCTGCACACCAGCACAACCTGCATACAGACAACTGCACACCAGTACAACCTGCACACCAGTACAACCTGCACACCAGTACAACATGCACACCAGTACAACATGCACACCAGTACAACCTGTACACCAGTACAACATGCACACCAGTACAACCTGCACACCAGTACAACATGCACACCAGTACAACATGCACACCAGTACAACATGCACACCAGCACAACCTGTACACCAGTACAACATGCACACCAGTACAACATGCACACCAGTACAACCTGCACACCAGTAAAACCTGCACACCAGCACAACCTGCACACCAGCACAATCTGTATACTAGTACAACCTGCAAACCAGTACAACCTGCACACCAGTAAAACCTGCACACCAGCACAACCTGCATACCAGCACAACCTGCACACCAGTACAACCTGCACACCAGTACAACCTGCACACCAGCACAATCTGTATACTAGTACAACCTGCACACCAGTACAACATGCACACCAGTACAACATGCACACCAGTACAACATGCACACCAGTACAACATGCACACCAGTACAACCTGCACACCAGTACAACATGCACACCAGTACAACCTGCACACCAGTACAACATGCACACCAGTACAACATGCACACCAGTACAACCTGTACACCAGTACAACATGCACACCAGTACAACATGCACACCAGTACAACCTGCACACCAGTACAACCTGCACACCAGTAAAACCTGCACACCAGCACAACCTGCACACCAGCACAATCTGTATACTAGTACAACCTGCACACCAGTACAACCTGCACACCAGTAAAACCTGCACACCAGCACAACCTGCATACCAGCACAACCTGCACACCAGTACAACCTGCACACCAGTACAACCTGCACACCAGCACAATCTGTATACTAGTACAACCTGCACACCAGTACAACATGCACACCAGTACAACATGCACACCAGTACAACATGCACACCAGTACAACATGCACACCAGTACAACCTGCACACCAGCACAATCTGTATACTAGTACAACCTGCACACCAGTACAACCTGCACACCAGTAAAACCTGCACACCAGCACAACCTGCATACCAGCACAACCTGCACACCAGTACAACCTGCACACCAGTACAACCTGCACACCAGTACAACATGCACACCAGTACAACATGCACACCAGTACAACCTGTACACCAGTACAACATGCACACCAGTACAACCTGCACACCAGTACAACATGCACACCAGTACAACATGCACACCAGTACAACATGCACACCAGCACAACCTGTACACCAGTACAACATGCACACCAGTACAACATGCACACCAGTACAACCTGCACACCAGTAAAACCTGCACACCAGCACAACCTGCACACCAGCACAATCTGTATACTAGTACAACCTGCAAACCAGTACAACCTGCACACCAGTAAAACCTGCACACCAGCACAACCTGCATACCAGCACAACCTGCACACCAGTACAACCTGCACACCAGTACAACCTGCACACCAGCACAATCTGTATACTAGTACAACCTGCACACCAGTACAACATGCACACCAGTACAACATGCACACCAGTACAACATGCACACCAGTACAACCTGCACACCAGTACAACATGCACACCAGTACAACCTGCACACCAGTACAACATGCACACCAGTACAACATGCACACCAGTACAACCTGTACACCAGTACAACATGCACACCAGTACAACATGCACACCAGTACAACCTGCACACCAGTACAACCTGCACACCAGTAAAACCTGCACACCAGCACAACCTGCACACAAGCACAATCTGTATACTAGTACAACCTGCACACCAGTACAACCTGCACACCAGTAAAACCTGCACACCAGCACAACCTGCATACCAGCACAACCTGCACACCAGTACAACCTGCACACCAGTACAACCTGCACACCAGCACAATCTGTATACTAGTACAACCTGCACACCAGTACAACATGCACACCAGTACAACATGCACACCAGTACAACATGCACACCAGTACAACATGCACACCAGTACAACCTGCACACCAGCACAATCTGTATACTAGTACAACCTGCACACCAGTACAACCTGCACACCAGTAAAACCTGCACACCAGCACAACCTGCATACCAGCACAACCTGCACACCAGTACAACCTGCACACCAGTACAACCTGCACACCAGTACAACATGCACACCAGTACAACATGCACACCAGTACAACCTGTACACCAGTACAACATGCACACCAGTACAACCTGCACACCAGTACAACATGCACACCAGTACAACATGCACACCAGTACAACATGCACACCAGCACAACCTGTACACCAGTACAACATGCACACCAGTACAACATGCACACCAGTACAACATGCACACCAGTACAACATGCACACCAGTACAACATGCACACCAGTACAACCTGCACACCAGTACAACATGCACACCAGTACAACATGCACACCAGTACAACATGCACACCAGCACAACCTGTACACCAGTACAACATGCACACCAGCACAACCTGCACACCAGTACAACATGCACACCAGTACAACCTGTACACCAGTACAACATGCACACCAGTACAACATGCACACCAGTACAACATGCACACCAGTACAACATGCACACCAGTACAACCTGCACACCAGTACAACATGCACACCAGTAAAACCTGCACACCAGCACAACCTGTACACCAGCACAACCTGCACACCAGTACAACATGCACACCAGCACAACCTGCACACCAGTACAACATGCACACCAGTAAAACATGCACACCAGCACAACCTGCACACCAGTACAACATGAACACCAGTACAACATGCACACCAGCACAACCTGCACACCAGTACAACATGCACACCAGTACAACCTGTACACCAGTACAACCTGCACACCAGTACAACATGCACACCAGCACAACCTGCACACCAGTACAACATGCACACCAGTACAACCTGCACACCAGGACAACCTGCACACCAGTACAACCTGCACACCAGTAAAACCTGTACACCAGTACAACCTGCACACCAGTACAACATGCACACCAGCACAACCTGCACACCAGTAAAACCTGCACACCAGTACAACCTGCACACCAGTACAACATGAACACGAGCACAACCTGCACACCAGTAAAACCTGCACACCAGCACAATCTGTATACTAGTACAACATGCACACCAGTACAACCTGTACACCAGCACAACCTGCACACCAGTACAACCTGCACACCAGTACAACATGCACACCAGTACAACATGCACACCAGCACAACCTGCACACCAGTAAAACCTGCACACCAGCACAACCTGTACACCAGCACAACCTGCACACCAGTACAACATGCACACCAGCACAACCTGCACACCAGTACAACATGCACACCAGTAAAACATGCACACCAGCACAACCTGCACACCAGTACAACATGAACACCAGTACAACATGCACACCAGCACAACCTGCACACCAGTACAACATGCACACCAGTACAACCTGTACACCAGTACAACCTGCACACCAGTACAACATGCACACCAGCACAACCTGCACACCAGTACAACATGCACACCAGTACAACCTGTACACCAGTACAACCTGCACACCAGTACAACCTGCACACCAGCACAACCTGCACACCAGCACAACCTGCACACCAGTACAACCTGCACACCAGCACAACCTGCACACCAGTACAACCTGCACACCAGCACAACCTGCACACCAGTACAACCTGCACACCAGTACAACCTGCACACCAGTACAACCTGCACACCAGTAAAACCTGCACACCAGTACAACCTGCATACCAGTACAACCTGCACACCAGTACAACATGCACACCAGTATAACCTGCATACAAGTATGCTCCATAAATTATCCAAATTGATTGTTGTCCGGTTGGTGCTGCGAGTGCTGAAAACCTCGAAGCGTCAGGTCACCAGATAATTTTACAGGGTTTTCTCTCGAGTTCAGTGCAATATTGAAGAACGCACGGTATACAAATTAAGTTCGTCATTCGGACTTATCAAGGCAATGATTGACAATAATGTCATCTGTGTTCACGAACAGGCAGAGCTCGAAAGTAAATTCGAACTGGAGATGCTACAACGAAATGGTAGGAGTATGAAGGTAACTAGTTTGGATTGGAAGGAGTTTATGCCAGTTCGGTGTAGGCGATATGGGGCGTTATAAAACAAATAACAATACACGTTGCATCTAACCTGGTCGAACATTTGAAACTGCTTATTAGGTATAGCACCATTACCACAAATATTTGTCGAATATTCTCTGTGGCACTGGTCTACCGAAAATAGTCACGGAGACCGGGGCCAGGCCCAGCGAATCTGTCATCACTGCAACCTCAGGGAAGGTCGGGCCAATTGGTCATCCGACCAGCAAATTTCGTCACGCCTCAAGCGCATTGTAGCTGCGGTCATTGGGGTGCAAAGAAAGGTACGCATGGCCTTTGAAATATCATTTCTTATATAATTATAAGTATTTCATACGGTGAGGAAGGTTGGTGAAATCTACATCAGTCGGTGGATAGCTAACTGCACTGTCGTGAAATGGAAGGTTTTTTAGCAGGGCAATGCAACGGGAGAAACCCTGTCAAATGTTTACCCCTGAATATTGGATAGATAATGGATGTATTCATTTTCGAAGGAAAAGTGACGGCCCAACAATTGGGACAGGATAGTAAAATGTACTTTAGTCGACAGGTAATTAACTTCATGATCACCACATTCCATGTTTCTAACAGGACAACGAAATGCCAGAAAATTATTCAGATATTTACCGCTGGAACATGGTAAAATGACTGTGCTGATTTCAACAGCAAAATAGTGGTCCAGACATCGAGTGAATGACGGAGAAGCATACCTATAAAAAGGTAGTGGTATACACTACTTTTCTGCTACTTGTTTATCTCAGCAACGCCTTGGATTGCGTCGTTTTTGTAAATGCGCGCATGTTAGCGTCTTGGCTTACGCTTCGTCCGATACGTGGTACTAGTGTAGCTAACCAGTGAAACGCGCGTGCTCGGCGCGTAACGCATCTGGATATCTGCAGTTAACTCTACTCTTGTATTGTTGATTTAGCCAGAGATCATGGGCGGCAACGGACTCAACACGAACTCCCTGAAATGGCGAAAGCACAAAGTTCCATGTCATCGCAAGGAGGAGTAGTCTAGGGGTAAGTTGCCCGTCTCACTATCGAAAGACTGTGGATTCGAGCATCACCTGTCGCTACTCTTCGCCCGCAAACAATCGGCGTGAGAGATTGGCAACGCTATATGGTTCAACGGTCGACGTGTCACAAAACCAATAACCATCATGTCATCGCCATATAATGCATACTTTTTTTTTGGCGAGACAAAATTTACCCACGTAAGTTGTCAGCATTTCAGGAAATTTATGATAATTCTGTTTCTGAATAATAAATCTGAAAAACTGGTGCCTTGAAGACGCAAAATAACATATTTATGTCTGCTAGAATCTCCTTGTATTTTCCTCCAATTTTCATGCCAGAACGCTTAACTTATTCCAAAATAGCCAATCACCACATGCATATATTACACGCATTCTTCAAAGGATAAGAGCAGGTACAAAAGATAAAGTGAGGGGCTTGCTTTGCTTTGCCATCAATGGAATATGCTCCGAAAAAAAACAATTGCTCGAATTTCCTGTTTTGATGGCTCAAGTAATCCTTTATGGACAGAGCTATCGGTCATGGATTATATAAACCCACAACAACACCCTTTTCCACGGCTTAAAGTGGCTGAGTTCAGATATTAACAATTTAATTCCACTTCATTATTTAGATTCAAAATTGACCGTGGCTGTCACAGGAGGTAGATAAAATTGTTTGCATCAGCTACGCATTTTGTTTTCGAACGACATTTCGAATTCCCACGGCCAGGACGCCTGCTACTGATATGAGCATATGCGCAAATAGAAAGTATTTTTATGATGGAGCAGCCCGGCACAAAAACCAGGGAACGGTAGTGGTGACACTCGCTCAAAGCGTGTCAATTTGCTTCGGCGCTCACAACACTTCGGTGTGCCCAAGTGTATGCACCCTGCCGCCCCACAACTGAGCTTTCCTGGAGCCGCCGCTGATCAGAAGTGCACGCTACGCCCTCGCGTTTTTTTATAAGTTGCACTCACTGCATGCAATGTGATGGATCCATATGCTACAGTAGCAGCAAATGTGCTGAAAAAGCACATGTGCTCTGTCGGGCCGGGGGAAAACACACAACTAACTTCCGATCTTCGTATGCTAGGACGTAGTGCAGAACACTTTGAAAGCTCTGATCATGGCGAGCCCGACGCATACCTTATATTTGTATTGTAATCATACTGATAATTAGATCTCCAAATGTTGTATTGGGCTAATATATGATACTTGACTTAAATTCAGAAACAATTAACAATAGAAAGCACTTGTGTTCTTTTGACATTGTTTTTGAAAAATCACATACACGACACATTTATACTGAACATAGTGAAAAAGGATCAAGGGAGGATAGGCCAGGTCAGGTAAGTATCAGGCTGGAAAGCCAGTTTCCGAACTATGCATGTTAGGAACACATACAAAAATGTCATTGGGAAGCCAATGTAGCCTAGAGTTAGCTCTGACCAAATGCTATTTCTCCCTTTTTGATCGTTAAAGCCATAGTAGATCAGCCAAAATTCATTGATTATTTCGGTTTAAGGGCGTACCCGCTACAGGATCACTTGACACTCGTAAGTTAACCCAGTGGCATTGTTTGTACCTTGGAGAATGACCTGAAAATACGAATATATGTATCAGACCTGCTAACCGACCCATTCAAACAAAATATTTGCATCTTTTTTTGCATCTGATAATTGTATGGTCATGTCAGGTTAATTAAATTCAATTTCGAATACGACTGGGACATCACCTTTGAAGCATAAAAGTGTGTTCCGAGTACTGACGTAATATTTAAACATCTTTGGTACCTGGCGCCATATCGTCATTGCTGACGCAATAAAACCCCCGCACCAGTGTGTACTGTGCATGTAGATGGCAGCTCCTGTTTTACCCCGGTGCCAGAACCGCTAATCCACCCCCAATGTCCCAGGTACGTCCGACCAATGCGTACCTGTAGATGGGAGCGCCGGAGGCACCGCGGTATCAGAGTACCACCCCCAATGTCCCAGGTACGTCCGACCAATGCGTACCTGTAGATGGGAGCGCCGGACGCACCGCGGTACCAGAGTATCACCCCCAATGTCCCAGGTACGTCCCCCAATGCATACCTGTAGATGGGAGCGCCGGAGGCACCGCGGTACCAGAGTACCACCCCCAATGTCCCAGGTACGTCCGACCAATGCGTACCTGTAGATGGGAGCGCCGGAGGCACCGCGGTACCAGAGCACCAACACGGGTTGGTCGCCGGGCTTGTCCGAGGTGAGACTGCAGGGCAGGTTGGCGCGGCCGCCGACCACCGCCGTGGTGAAGACCACCACGCCTGGAACGGAGCGGTTGTCATCCGACAGGTGCGACACGCAGGGCAGGACAGCCTGCCGGGGCGGCAAACTCCGGGCACACAGACGAGAGTTGGTCGTGCGCACCGCCGGGCTGCATTACCTAGCCGAGGTGCTTAAACTGGAGGCACAATCACGGGCGGAACAAAACTGCTCATCGCCAGCCATGTGTTCAAATTTGGAGATGAATGCCGCTGTTGCTAGGTACTCGGTATGATTGTATGGTTACCAACGGTTGTGGTCGCTCGCCCCTAACGCTTTACTGATTGAAGGTTACAAATGGTAATGTCCAACTTTTATGGTACATAATATTGATCATAAACATCAAAGTGATAACTATATTATTCGCTATGGCTTGTAGGTGCATTGCATTATACTGGCGTTCAAAGTGATTGTTTATTAACAAATTTACTGTCACATAAGCAGTCGTCGAGAATCTGCCTGGTAGGTTTATCGCGGCTTGACCTTGGAGACGCGCAACAAGAGCTTGCGACACTGACATCGAAACGCCGGAAGGCAGGGGAAGCTCACGTGACCACCCAGCCAAACGCAGCGCGACAATTATCGACGGAATCCGGATCTAATGCGGCTTAATGCTCGCCACTAGTCTTCACAACTCAGCCGCCGCAGCTGCCGACAGTGGGGAGTACAGCGAACGTCGCCGCGGCAATCGACAATGAGCCTCCACTGACCATCTATCGGCTGCTCATATTAATCAAATGACAAATGTGCATTAAACGTGGTGCCGTTCCCGGTGCTCCTCTGCAAAATCATCGAGCTGGATACTGCAAGGAAGTGCGAAACATTAAATATGGCATGTTAGTTTTCGAATCATGCGATAGATCACTTCGGTCAGCTTATTGCCGACTGAGTTGCGTTTACAGTAGCCAGCGCAGAGCCGTCATTCAAGTCGGTGTCAGGTCAGCCGGCTAATGGGCGTTTGATCCAGTTCCGTTGACTGGTGGACAATAACACCTGGCCTCACACCCACAATTGCATTGCACCTGGCACGACACTTGCCTCCGCACCCAGCATTGTGTTCATAACATGGGAACTGGACGTCTGCGCACAAAATGTACTTTTGTCTATATGACCATTGCAGTCGATGCGCCCTATAATCCCACATAACAACAGACAAAATGTATTTTTGACGTCGGAGTTCGCAGTCGAAGGGCGGTTTGTTTATTGGCAAACGATGTTAGCCGGAAGCACCGTCCGTCTGAACGTTATCGGCCGGTCACGTCGGTGCCGGTCCGGGCCGGCCGGATGATTGGCTGGGATGGCGCGTTCATCCCAGCAGTCGTCGATAACGTCGGCGACGACGGCCGTCGGCCCGTCAGTTCTGAGCGTCAGTTCTCCGCAGCGGGGTCTGTCTTGCGTCGGGAGCTACGGAAGCGCGGCCTGTCATACGTCAAAAGCTACCCAAGCGGGGTAAGTCATACGTCGGGAGAGACAAAGGCGTGTTCTGGCATGTGTCAGGATATACAGGGGCGTGGGCCTTCATACGTAAGGGGCTGCATGTATGGGCTTTGTCCTACGTCAATGACTGCAGACGATGGACTGTCACACGAAACATACGGAGGTAGGGTTCAAGCTCTCCGCACACGAATCTGCATCATGCAATGATAGTGATATTCGGAACCTAACGATGCAAAAGGAAATGTACTAACGTATGGAAACACAATGTCATTTGTCCAGTTTTGCGCAGACCTGCGAACAAACTGGTCATGGCTTTTGATTTGGGAGGACTCCTCTCGAGTGGCACAACTTCCTCTGAGGGATGTAGTGACACGCCCGGAGCTCGATCCAGACTGTGTTCGGGCGTTGTCTTCCCGACCCCACTTTCCCGTCCTCTCAAGGCGGGAAATTGGGGGAGAGTCACTGTAGAATAGTGTGAATGTAGTTCTGCATGGATGTCTATTGTACCTAGATGACATCCTTCCTATTCAGCCAGGCTGGCGCCTCCGACTTTTATAAACTAACGGTGGAAGTCGGTGCACTCGAGCATCCTGGATGGAAACCATTTTCTAGTTAGAAAAGCTCCGCATCTCCACAGAGGAAGCGTGTCGCCCCCCCCCCCCCCAGTTTCATCCTCCCCTGGATCCACCAACGGTGAGTGCCCATGAAATTTATGTGCTTTATTCATCAGGACTACCTTTGAGTCGGGTCCAAGCTGGTCGGTGGCATGTGTTAACGTTATTCTTCAGTGATTCTTCAATTGTAGATCCTTGGGTACATCCAAATAAGAAATTGATAGCCAAATAAGTATCTGGGTTTTATTGGAAAAAGCAAACTAAATCACCGACATAGACGATCCATTTTCGCGTCCATGCACCTAGTGCGGTCCTACGGCACATTTGTACTTTTCAGGCATCCCTGGGTTTGTACGCCAGACTATAATGCAGTGAACACGTGCCTCTGGTTAAACTCGGAAGGCCGACGATGGTTAATCATACTGTAGCTGCAGAGGTTGGTTGGTTATTGGTTTTACGACACATCGACCGTTGAGTCATGTAGCGTCGCCAATCTCTCACGCCGATTGGTCGCGGGCGAAGAGTAGCGACAGGTGAGACTCGAATTCACAACCTTTCGATTGTGAGACGAGCAACTTACCCCTAGGCCACTCGTCTTGTCTTCAAGTTCGATAAAGTTGAATTGGTTTTAAGAAAAAATATGGTTTCATTCGTATTATAGCCATTATGCTAGAACCGTAATGACTAGATACCATTGGTGAAGGTGACCTCCGAAGAATGTACCATTGTCTTGGAAAACCTGACGCCAAGAAACAGAAAATATAATGTCGCAAAAAGGCCATTTTCAAGAAGCAGATCGCTTCTCTGCTTACGTTCCCGCGCACATAAATACTCTAGCCGGCACGTGAGGCAATACGAGTGTTGCAAATACAACCACGTAGCCATAAGCGTGTCCAGCCTCTCCCACTCCGAGCAATAAATTGTCGTCAAGCAGCTCGTCAGATCGCTGACGACGATCGCCAGACCGGTAGCAGGAGGACCGGGTCATCACCTAGCGCGTGTGTGACCGATAGCAGGAAGACCGGTTCATCACCTAGCGCGTGTGTGGCCATAGTAGGAAGACCGGGTCATCACCTCGCGCGTGCGTGACCAGGCGCCGCGATGGCGTGGGGTTCTGCCGTTGGCAAAGCCGCTATCGAATTAGAACAGCAGGCAATGCACTTCACCGTTGCCGGCTTTATGAAATGGGCTTGCCGTGCGTAGCGTGTTTCGCGTCACAGACATAGCATGGGTACGCGCTGCGTGCTGGTATTCTACCAGCGGTGGAACTCATTGTACGGCATAGTCCAATGTTTCGGCACATTGGCCCCCGTCGTGACGACAAAATGCAACATCATAGCTGAGGTGATTGGCTCCTGACTGGTGTGTGCGTCATCGTCTGACTGCACTCTTCAGCCATGCAGAGCGATTACAACCTACAACTCATCACATGCCTCAAAACGGTAAGTGTATTTGATTATTTTCCATTCATCATCTACGGTCCTGCATTGAACGTGTCAGATCCACACGAACCATCCATGTATATTTGTGTGCATGTCTTAATAATTGTGTCGCTTGTCATACCCCGTAGGCGATATTACCACCCAAGTTTATATATGGTATAGACAACCATGGTCGACATGTTAGCTGATTGCGACATTTTCTACGGCTACGTAGGTGTTATTCATCTGTTAGTGACGAGTTCAAATTAAAAGCAACTCGATGGCTACCAAAACGAACATTTTACAACTGAGCCATGGCGGCTGCAATTAAACCAACTTCGTGGT
This sequence comes from Imbricaverruca yamaguchii, assembly GCA_034440575.1. Taxonomy (NCBI): domain Eukaryota; kingdom Metazoa; phylum Arthropoda; class Thecostraca; family Neoverrucidae; genus Imbricaverruca; species Imbricaverruca yamaguchii. The sequence goes on along the minus strand of JAOTOL010001619.1, from coordinate 2,774,121 downwards.
TATCCATAGCACATCCAACAACAAACCATGATGCGTGGGAAGCCGTGTTTTCACATACCAGCCAGTGAGCTACAGACTGCCGTCCATATGGTTTTCGACAAAGTAAAAAGAGAAACGTTTGACATTAAACGAAAATCGTATAATCGTGAGGCATGAAGAGGTCCAAACCTCCCTTCGAAATGACTAATAGTTATAGAGGTAATTAATTCTCACCCAACTACCGATGTCATTCCTCACAGAGCACGTATCGGAAATGTGTGGTAGCCAGGCCTTTTGTCCGCCACATTCCGAGCTGTCCTTTTGTCTCCTGCGTGACAGTTCCGGATCTTGGCCGCAAGACAGTACGTCGCTACGAAAATAGCCCTGGAGTGCGCGAGTTCCAGAACAAAGCGTGCGCCCCGGTGAGTTCTGTAGTACCGTCTCCGGCTGCTGTGGCAGCGCTGCGGGGCGCCGGGCACACCGGGCCGCCCACAGTCCACGCCGCTACCATCCCGAGAAGTGTCGGTGCTGACCACCACCCGCTCCTGGAATCCACACCGCTACCCTCCCGAGAAGTGTCGGCGCTGACCACCGCCCGCTTCTGGAGTCCACACCGCTACCCTCCCGAGAAGTGTCGGCGCTGACCACCGCCCGCTTCTGGAGTCCACACCGCTACCCTCCCGAGAAGTGTCGGCGCTGACCACCGCCCGCTTCTGGAGTCCACACCGCTACCCTCCCGAGAAGTGTCGGCGCTGACCACCGCCCGCTTCTGGAGTCCACACCGCTGTGCTCCGGGAAGCCGTCGGCGGCAACGCTCCCGGACATCACGGCTGGGCACCGGATCTTCACGTGGCCGCCAGACCGTCGCGGCTGGTGTCCGACTTTCGCGGCAGATGACCGGCGCACGCGTGACCGGTCATCGCGTCCGGCGGCAGGTCGCGGCCGCAAGGTCACGACAGCCACGGCAGCACAGTGTCGCAGCGGGAATGACAGGCTGGCACGTGTGCAGGCTAACCGGCGGCAACGAGGCGGATTCACCGCAGCCGACGCCGACCCTCGTCAGGCAGCTGTCGCGTCACGACCCGACCTCGCTGTCGGGTCAGTCGCTGGGACAAAAGAGTGGAGCGGACAGACGCAGCCGAGGGACGGCTTCCGGCCCGGACGGCGACGCGCCGCCCGTCTGGCCTGGCCCGGCTATGCCCGGTATGTCGGCTGGAAGGGATCGGTGGGGCAGGGGAGGGGTGGACTCGTGCTGCGCCCGCTGGCAGTCGGCCCGCCGCGGACGCCTCCACTCACGATCTACGAGCGGAAGGCGACCGGGCTGAGCGATGTACCTCACCAAGCCGGACACCCTGTCAGACACGTGCGGCTACATCTGATGGGGATTTACCATAACGATCCTCTGACGTGTCGGGGTCAGCAGCTATGCTGTTTTGCTGCGATGGACAGTGAGTTGGCTTTCATCAACGTCCTATACTTAGTGTTTGCGCTACGCCTTGTCTGATGTCAGTCCATTCGCTGAACGAGCGAGTCTGGTCCGGTTGGTGGTATCTGTCCCCACCAACGTCTCGAAATATCGGTCAGGCAAACCGGCTCCCATCCGGCGGTTGTTAGACGTGAAGACACGTGTAAGAATCAGAGCAGACACTGATCCGTTATGTGTACCTAAATGCCATGGCGGGCCCACAGTTGGTTACATGAGCGCTGAAGTGTGCTAGGCGAGGTGATTTAATTACGTGAAAAGATGACAAAATGTAACCAAGTGATGCTTCATTCATACATAACCGAAATAATAGCATTTCAATTACACACATACACACGAAAATTCCATGGGGTGCCGGAAAGAGTAAAAAGCATTAATCGGTTGCTGCATATTTCCCAGTATTGATTAAATTACTTCTGCTGGGATAAAGTAAATTGATTTTGTCCAATAATAATTGCACATTGCTAGCCATCTGAAGTGTGCGTCACTCCCACCTGCGCATCAAAGTAGTTTCCTGTCATCATCTGTCAACGGTTTGCGGAATCAAGGCCGTCTCAAAGGAATGAAGAGCCATCCTTGGATCTCTTTTTGTAAATATAGATAGACTACTTAAAATCATCGAACTATGACGTTATTTGTGAAGACATGCTTGGTGCATGTGGTGACAGTTGCGGCTTTGTAAGTTTCGCTGTAAGTATTTGCATTCCTTGGATGAAGATGATGTGATGTTTACGTGATCAACACTAGGCTGTTTCGTCAGTGGGCTTCCGAATACTAACCTGTTGCATATGACGCTCGGAGTAATTACTGTTCGGGTTTTAACTTGCTGGCCCAATAGCTATGCCCGTCACGAAGGCAAATGACACGTCAGCACATTTATGCGTGTCCCTGTTCCACTCGGCCGCTCATGCCACGCCCGTGTCGCACACATCCAACACACTTCCCGCTTGAATTGCGGCCACCTGACGTCGGGAGAAATACCTACCTTCGGTCTGCTTGCCAGATCCGCCGGCCAGCCGAAGGTGCAGAGTAAGTTATCGCCGCATTCGTCTTGCGAAACCACGCACGTGGGCGTTTTTGTATCACGGCTGCATCCGGCGTGGGTGCGAAATAGTGCGGAAGTCGCAAACACCCGCCGTGGAAGCCACGGCTGAATAAATGCGCTTCGCCGGCAGAGGTAAAGACGCGTTTGATAAGAAGCCGAGGATGAGAGACTAGCGGGCCCAGCGCCGCCCCTGCGGTGCACGCCACTGGGTTTCAGATAGATGCGCGTGTTTCGAATCAGGCGGCGAGTTATCACGTGTCGCGACTCAGTTGGTTCCAGGGCCGTGGCCGAGGGCGCTGTAAACAAGTCGTCCAGAAGTTACGACCATGCAAGGAATTATCAGACTCGTGCTGGCGTGCGTTCACGTCGACCCAAGCACCTCCTCCCAGCGGCGGCGCTCGCCGTCCGAGGTGCCAGTGCCAGTGGTTTCCATGCGCTAACGAGGAACTAGCAGGCAGCGGTGCCGTATGCCATATGCGACGGCCGATTCCACAGCGATTCTTGTCTTACGCTACCGCACGCACCGCGTGATCACCACATCGTCGGTCGCGACGCGTGAAGTGGTCGACGTGACGCTGTAATCGTGAAGCGTTTTTTAGGTAGCGCGAACGCATTCAGAAGTTGTAAGATCGGCGTCGGTGTTAGTGCATGCACTGGAAGCAAGGGAGACGAAAAACGTGACGTTGCATACGCTATGTTCGGTATGGATGGAAGCAAATGCCAAGATTTTTGTCCATAAAACATACCTTTAAGTTTCTTGGCCTACATAACTTACTGGGCACCGCACCACATTGAGTAGTCGTAGTGACGATTGAGAGCCTAACTCACAGAAGGCGAGTGACATAGGAGAATGTGATGTTTTAACTGCCTCTTTGTTTCTTTTGATCCCGAGTCTGATGCTGTTTTCATTCGCCGATAAAAAAAACAAACGAACTATCCTCGCCTTTGAGTTTCCTTCCCATTCACCAACCGAATTATCTGTGGTCAAATGAACCCCTCGCCAGTGGCCCAGTGGACAGTGTTGCCAAAGTGCAGAAGTGGTCGGACAGGCTGACGGGCGCTACGCAGCGGAGGTGTCGCCCGTATCGGCCAGGCGGCGGCGAGCTATCATCCGACTGCGCCAACAAACAGCCGCACTTCGCCGGCGTTTGATCCACATTTCTGCACCAACCGCGCCGACACAGATTTCCCATTTCGCCGAGTCGTCCGCGCTCCGTTCAGAGCACAGCCGACTCGCTGCGCTCTGAATGCAGCGAGTCGGCGTGGTTTTCCAAAACCACCAACAGTTACTGTCCTTCAATTCATCGGGCTGATATTTAATCAAATGGTGACCTCTTGAGCAACAGCTTTGACAGTTTCTCCAATCCAATAAAAGCAAACACCAGCAAGAGTGTGCCTCAAATTTTCCGCGGGCACCAGTGAAGGACAGCTGTCCAATCTGGCGGTTCGCTCACATCTGTTGCCAGCCACGTCTGACACCCCCCCTTCCGCTACGCTGCGAAGACCGACCAGGGTGTGTCGCACACCCCGCTCAGTCACACTTATATGGGTGGCACAATGGTGACACGGAGCAATAGCACAGCATCCACCGACCAGCCGTCACCGCACGTGAGAGCGGAAACTGACTTGGCACAGCACCCTTGGGCATAGCCGATAATTGAGGCGTCAAATGACGATGTCAGCGCGCCGGACGACAGGAGACGGCTTCCGCTCTGAGCGAGTATGACTGGACTCCACGATTCCGATCGTTTACGGCAAGACCCGACAAATCCGAACACATAGGAGCCAAACGCATTCCGAAAGAGGAGACCGAGGTCGACTTCCTTACAGGATGAACCAGAATCTGATGGGCTAAAATATGCCGGATGGATTAAATCAGCATACATCTGCATGGATATTGATTGCGTAATCATGCGAAATAATAGCGTTCCCAGATATGAGTTGAAACTACTTGATCATTTAAGCTGGAATGCGCGATTGTGAGATACGTGTTCTAAGGACTACTCTGGAACCCATGCTTTCCATGTCGTTCCAGGAAATCACCGGTAGGCCACGAACAGTTCATCCTCACTCACCTTTTGATGGTCGATGATACAATTCGTAATGGTCGACGATTCCATATCGTATTCTCTTTATAAGATGGAGACAAGTAGCTTTTACAGATTTCAAATCAGGTGGGCCATATATCGTGCGATTGTTGGTCGCAACTATTTAACGTAATCAGTGAAGAAGCGCCGAGTTGAGGTCGCGGTATCTTATTGTGTGTGGTATCAAATTCAGGGTCGTCCTGTCCGGTCCGGACGCAACAGCCTGCGGCGTTACTGCTCCATCCGTGACCATCGACGCGAGATGTTGGGTCATATGCTGAATGGGTCAAGCGGTCGCGTGATGCGCGAAACCCGAGGAACTCTATTCGCAACGTACTGGAGGAGAGGGTTCGGCTGTGCTATCAGTTATAACCATGCGTCACATAATTATCAGCATATGCAACAAGGCAGCGGATTTACCTAACAAGGTGTGGACGTTCGAACGGTTGGTGTCACTGGTCGACACCAACCGTTCGACTGTTTGATGTTGTTGTTCAAGTCGTCGCCGTATTGATTAATTAGCAGCCCATCAACATAAGGGCAGCAACAGCTGTTGATTTGAAAAATGGATCTTGAATTTGCGAACTCGTCAGTTTGGAGGAGCCACTGGAATTCAGAACCAGTTGTCGCACAGAGGAATTATTTTAAATTTGGTGGGGTGGGAGCCGTTTTAGACTATTTTCTTATAAAGCTACGAAATATTCAAAAACATGCGACATTAGTCTAGTGGACACCGCAACTACCTCGATGGCTTCTACAACCATGCACCCGCCCGCCCGTTCATAAGCTTACGTGTAATGGGGAGACATCTGCCGGACCAATGGTGCAACAGGCGCCTTATCCGTACTCATACCGCACCGCAGTGCAATCCTGAAGAGCGGCACAGCCTACCAGCGAAGACATTCGCTGATTATAGGGAGAGTGAATGGCCCCGACCGCGTTCCAGAATTCCTCAACGAACATGTTTCATGTCGGGACAAACCGCATTTTCAAGTTTCACTGGTAATTTTTAATTCTAAAAATGTCAGTAGCATACATTTATTCTAGGAAAGTCCTTAAAGCACCTAAACAATTCAAAAATCACTTCAGAATGCCAAGCTTTGTGATTGGCCAAAATACGTGTGACGTCACGTTTGTTGTCGGTAGCGAAGGTCGACTGCCGGCCGTTCCAATTTGCGTATAGGACGCCGCCGGGTTTGAACTGATCGTAACTGTTTTAGTTTAAATGGCACACCACCGTCAGGTGACAATGGATCGCAGAAACCACTGCTATTTTTTTTGTGCCAAGGTGTAAAAATACAACTTTTAGTAGGCCAGACACGATATTCATCGGCCTTCCGAGTTCAGACAAGATGAGGAAGCTGTGGAGCGATGCTACGCGCCGAGATGGTCCTCTGATCGCCGTAGTAATGTAGAAAAGGCACTTGCCTAAAGCCTCTTGATTTTCTTACCTCAAGTTACATTCCATTAGGCGCATGTATTTCATCTCCTTGATGCCAATCTTTGAAGTGGTGCATTTGGGTGCGGGTTTTTCCGAGGCTGGTGTAATTTGTCAAGCAGTTTGTTGTGATTTACAGTCTGGCTCTGCATCAAGTATGATTGATCACACAATCTTACGCCTGTGGAGAGTGTCATGTCTTCCAACACATATTGATAATATATTGCATTAACAACTGCACCAACACAATTGACATCTTGCAATAAAGCCCATTAAAATTCCACAACATGCCTGGCATTCCATACACCAAAAGAATGAACCTGAAAGCCTGGGCCACATATAAAAGGCATAGGCTATGGCCAATGCATACATATAACTTGCCGTTTGATAGCAGTCCCTTCCCGTAATACCTCCATTGGCATCAGCAAAACATGGCAGCATTTGCATGAGGCATCATACTCAGTCTGTGCCGCCACAATGATGATTAGAGTCTTGACGTCTGATGATTAGAGTCTTGAGCTCGTGCCGGACCACCACACTCCCAGGTCAGCTCGTGCCGGACCACCACACTCGCCAGGTCAGCTCGTGCCGGACCACCACACTCGCCAGGTCAGCTCGTGCCGGACCACTACACTCGAGTCCCAGCCATTGTTCAGTTCTTGCAGTTGCTGAAGACGAACGCTTCAGCCCGGTGCTTTGAAATAATGAGCATCCTTTTTGGATCAACAGTTGCATTTGCATTTATTCATATGGAAAACGAAGAACACCATATTATCCTACGAAAACAAATGGTTAAATACAATTACTGGAAGAATGCCATGCTATTTGTGTAGTCCCGTAGTCATGTGTCATTCCGTTGTTGAAAGCAATGTTCCTGAAAAGGAAAATATCGGAGAAAATATATTGATAGATGTTTTGCAACGACACAAACGTCACATTGTTGAACTGACACAATACGTATTCTCAGAGGCTTCCAAACTTCAACCAAACGAGGTGTTCGGGAAGCAAGCTATTATTTATGTCGTGAGAATTCTACACCGGGAACAATTTGATGCATTCATTTAAATCTTTGAGTGGGATTCAATGGTGATCTTAACTTTCGGGGCGGGGTTGATAGGCGCCCCCTAAAGTTTCCCGCCGTTAATGAAAGAATGGCACGCGGCAGGGCGCCGAAATTTCGCATATCTTTCCAACATCAATTTAGCATGGTATGTGAAAATTTCTGGGTCAGGTAATCTAGGGTTATTGAGTTAGTCCAGGTCAGGTGAGATCATCTCCCGAATAGTTCAGCCAGTCGTCAGGCTTCAACGGATAAAGATATTTGAATGAATCTTTCACCGTTTGCTTATCTTTAGGGATGAACAATATGCACTAGAAGAATTTGTGAGTTTTTTCTCGTTTTTCATAACAATGTTTTTTTTATATTTGCCCCTAAGGAATAAATCGAAGATTCTGATAAAGTAAGCATTTTTGTGAGAGCACGTTGGCTTCAAACAATGCTTTGCTATCCGCTCTGCCCATTTGAAAAATAAAATAGAAAGATAATTGAAAACGCAAACTTTTTAATTCGAGAACTGAATACTTTGATATTGGAGTGGACAAAAATTGTAGGACCATAGTCGATTTCGCGTTCATTTTCGGATTCCAAATATTTTTTGTTTGCCAAATTTCCCCCCTCCCACCCCCGGAACGGGGGGTGAGGATCTGACCGGAAAGACGGGTTAATGGTGTAAAGCATGGACTTCCCATGAAGGCAGTTCTGACCTCGATTGACATCACTAATCAGACGTGATTAGTTATGAGCGTGCACTCACCATTTTTGCACAAGTATTCAAAAATAGTCAGGTTTATAACACTTACTGACCTTTAAAATCGGCTTGGTAAATCTTTAGCTCCCACTAGGTACCTAAATTGGAACCCATAAAAGTTTCAAAGAGGTCTTTGAAGAATTAATGTGGACTATTGGTGGCTTTGGCCGCACCTCGGATGAATCTTGCTCTGCGTTGGTCTCAGGAACGTATTCGCAAGATAGGCAGGGTTGGCCCCAGATAGACGAGATCGTTGGAAAACCATTGTACAACAAAATTCAAACAAACGAGAGACAAATACTTATAAATAATTTTCCCGTGAAACTTCCTGCCGCGGAAAATGTTAGTTTAGCTCCCATTAGACACGCTTTGTTCATAAGAGAACATCTATATGTTGGATTCACGTTTTCCCATTACTTTGGTTACCTCTGTTTGAGCTTTGCTGCCTACAGCATACAGTAATGCTCCATATATTCCACATCTTTGACATAGCTGAAGAGTGATTCAGAAGAGCCAAGCTAAACTTCCCAGTCCAAACAAAATACATTGCATAATGTCGTTCCAAAACCATAAATATTACGCATTAGGAGTGGAAATGATTCCTGGCCCAATCAGACCGAGACAAAACAGCTCGGATATTCACCTTCGGACCAAATCGCCGCAGGCCTGGGCGTGGTGGCGTGCGTCGGGCTTGATGGCCGCTTCTGTTAATTGGTGTGTCGACAGTGGCGTGCCGAACCGTGCTTGTAGAAGTCGGCAGTGGCGTGCCGAACCGTGCTTGTAGAAGTCGACAGTGGCGTGCCGAACCGTGTTTGTGGAAGTCGACAGTGGCGTGCCGAGCCGTGCTTGTGGAAGTCGACAGTGGCGTGCCGAGCCGTGTTTGTGGAAAGTCGCCAGCGAAGTCGACAGTGGCGTGCCGAGCCGTGCTTGTGGAAGTCGACAGTGGCGTGCCGAGCCGTGCTTGTGGAAGTCGACAGGGCCGAGCCGTGCTTTGAAGCGACAGTGGTGCCGAGCCGTGCTAAACGAGCCGTGCTTGTGGAAGTCGACAGTGGCGTGCCGAGCCGTGCTTGTGGAAGTCGACAGTGGCGTGCCGAGCCGTGCTTGTGGAAGTCGACAGTGGCGTGCCGAGCCGTGCTTGTGGAAGTCGACAGTGGCGTGCCGAGCCGTGCTTGTGGAAGTCGACAGTGGCGTGCCGAGCCGTGCTTGTGGAAGTCGACAGTGGCGTGCCGAGCCGTGCTTGTGGAAGTCGACAGTGGCGTGCCGAGCCGTGCTTGTGGAAGTCGACAGTGGCGTGCCGAGCCGGATTCAACTCACTTATACGGTGCCTATTGACCGCGCCGCGCGGGCCCGCTCAGGCAGACAAGCGGTCGGAACGGGCCCGACAGATCAGCGGTCGGAGCGGGCCCGGCAGATCAGCGGTCGGAGCGGGCCCGCTCAGGCGGACAAGCGGTCGGAACGGGTCCGCCCGACAGATCAGCGGTCAGAGCCTGCCCGGCAGATCAGCGGTCGGAGCGGGCCCGCCCGACAGATCAGCGGTCGGAGCGGGCCCGCCCGGCAGATCAGCGGTCAGAGCCTGCCCGGCAGATCAGCGGTCGGAACGGGCCCGCCCGGCAGCTCAGCGGTCGGAACGGGTCGGTCGGAAGACAAGCGGTCGGAGCGGAAGCAGACGGTAGACGATGAGAGCTCGTGTGTGGTTGTGAAATGCCCGCCAACCGAATTGAGCATGTGCTCGTCGTCGATCACGGTTACGCTTGGAAGAGATGCCCGTAATGTGGTGACTGCCGACGCTTGGCACTATGGACCCTATCGCCGCAGCCGACTTATTTCCGGCTGATCACGCTTGTAACGTCATTGCGACTAACCATTCAAGCCGGTTTGGGGTGACGACGGTTGCCCTAATCATGATGAATGCCACAAGAGAGTCAAGTTGTACTTGTATCGAGTTATACTTAATTCAGTCACACTTAACATGATTGCTACTGATTCACTTAGCTCGGAGCATTCGAGCCAGCGTCCATCAGAGTCGCTGGCTAGAATGTCGCTGGCTTCGAGCCAGTGACCATCAGTGTGAGTGTGGGATATCCGGCGCAGTGAAGGGACTCGAGCCAGACATCGGCGGCCCTTAGCCAGGCTCCGGCGATATGAGCCATACTTCGGCGGCTCTTAGCCAGACTACGGCGGTATGAGCCAGACATGACGGCCCTTAGCCAGGCTCCGGCGATAAGAGCCAGACATCGGCGGCCCTTAGCTAGACTACGGCGGTATGAGCCAGACATCGGCGGCCCTTAGCTAGACTACGGCGGTATGAGCCAGACATCGGCGGCCCTTGGACAGACCTCGGCGACTTGGCCAAATCTTAGCGGTATGAGCCAGACCCCGGCGACCTGAGCCAGACTCCGGCGACCTGAGCCAGACCTCGATATCCTTAGCCACACCTCAACGACCTGAGCCACACCTTAGTGACCTGAGCCACACCTCAGGGTCCTAAGCCACACCTCAGCTGACGACCAGCTCCGAGCGGCTCCGCTGAGGAGCTGTCACAAGCTGTGCAGACATCTGGACATCTCCCACATATGGACATCTGCCCATCTGTCACATTTTGACATTTATCCAAACTGGATATATATATATATATATATATATATATATATATATATATATATATATATATATATATATATATATATATATGAATATATACATATATATATACATATATATACATGCGCATATATATATATATATATATATATATATATATATATATATATATATATACCGCCACATCTGGACACCGGAAACCGTGCTCCCGCCGAACGATAGCGCGGAACGCCACACCCAGATCGTATCCGTTGGCACCGCGTCGACTTTGCATGGAGACCGGTGGCGGGCTGGACCGGAAGAGAGTTGGCCAGACGGCGTTACGGCTCCCAGGGTAGCGCGTCTCGCCCGGTCGGCAGCTGACACCGGCCGACAGCCGCACGGCCCTGGTCCGGCTGGGCCCGGGACGAGTCGACCTCATCTGTGGAGGCCTCCGAGAATCCATCGCAGGAAACATCCGTCCATAGATCTCGAGACGGCCGCCGACGATGAAGTCTGCCTGGTGCTGTATGCTTGCGTGGTGGCGATCGTTGTCGACTAGACTGTACTAGAGAGTAGTGCAACTGGGTGTCTGGGCGACTGTCTAGGAGTTCAGCCCTGCTATGATATAAATGGTTATGCATCGAGTCAGCAAGGAGCTCTCCAAGAACGGCTTGATTAGTCGCCGATCATTTTGCTGTTCATCGAACGTTGAAGACTTCGTCGCCCTTCAGAACTCGGACACGTAGTGTGCTCTCTTCGTGCTCATTCTCGTATTGCATTGCTACTAGTCTTCTGGTAATGCACACCATAATTTGAACGATGGAGAAGTCCAATTAAAACAATGTGGAATACAGGTGGTAAAAATACGAACGGGTCAAGTTATTGTTGGGGTGATTAGGACTTAACGCTGTTACAAATAGACAGTACAGATGTGGAATTGCAACGGCGGGGTTGATCACATGTCCCATTCTTGCACACTGGAGTAGAATGGCTCGGCCCCGCTCTTCCTCGAATAATACACTTCCGCATCCAAGTGGGTTGCCTTTCCCAAATGCTCCTCGGCCTCCATCAGAACACAGCAGGGAGGACCACGGCAGTGTGCCTGACAACCGAATGGGCACTACCCAGGCATGTATCCCGGGCACTACCCAGGCATGTATCCCGGGCACTACCCAGGCATGTATCCCGGGCACTACCCAGGCATGTATCCTGGGCACTACCCAGGCATGCATGCAACATCGTCTAGCATGCCCATCAATTGGCGCAACTTGCCAGCCCGACGATTGACAGTAGCACAGGGTGCCAATTTCCAGCCCGACGATCGACAATAGCGCAGGGTGCCGATTGCCAGCCCGACGATCGACAATAGCGCAGGGTGCCGATTGCCAGCCCGACGATTGACAGCAGCGCAGGGTGCCGATTCGCAGAGGATGTCCGGCTGCCGGCCGCACGTGGCAGCAGAGACGAGCCTGCCGACAGCAAGAACCTTCTGCCCGGCCGGCTGGCGGCATTCCATCTACCGCCGCCATTCGACAGGAATGCCGCGGGACCCCGGCCCGCTAATGACGTGCGCCGGGTCAGATCATAACGCCTCGGGCGGAATATCAAAAATCGACAGCGCGTGCCATCGCCGCGGGTGCAGAAAAGACGCTGGCCATCATTGGCTTGGGACCCCACCAGGCAGATAAAAGACGGCTGTCTGTTACGCCGGCATCGTGGACAGGAAGTGGCTGTAGGCGTGGCCGTGGGCGTGGCCGTGGGCGTGGCCGTGGGCGTGGCCGTGGGCGTGGCCGTGGGCGTGGCCGTGGGCGTGGCCGTGGGCGTGGCCGTCGGCGTGGCCGTCGGCGTGGCCGTGGGCGTGGCCGTCGGCGTGGCCGTTGACGTGGCCGTCGGCGTGGCCGTCGGCGTGGCCGTCGGCGTGGCCGTCGGCGTGGCCGTTGACGTGGTCGTGGTCCGAGTTCGCCCAGACTTGGTTCCTACGTCATGATCCGACCTGGCTTTGAAGCCATGACCCGAACTGGCTCCTGCTCTAGGCACGTGGGAGGGTCAAAGGAGACGTGACAAAAAATTGTGTGAATGTAATTATAATTCTGTGCTCATTTTCATTTCAGGACTATATCTCCAACAGCTCAACGTCGTAAACTTCAAAGACAGCACTTGAGAGCTTTTATGAGCTATTGTACGTCACGCATGGTGTGAACTGCGGTGGCTTTGCTGCCAAACCATGCCATGCGTGATATGCAATGGCTTGTACAAGTTTGCAGGTGGCGTCATTGGCAGTCACAAGATTCATTCTGTTCATGGTAGCACTGTGAAGTATAGCCCAGTATGAATGTCATGGGGAACAACTTTTTTATGTAGCATATTTTACCTGGCAAACGACTTCCAAATGTTACAAGGAAATAAATTTACCCCCAATAAGATACAACTGAAAGCTACACGTGAAGTTGAACAATTTTCATGGTGGCTATTAAAGGCTTCCCAATGATTTAGTTGAAATACACCAGAATGTAATGCTACTCACATTCAAACTAAAGGCTAAACTAAAGCCTTAAATAAAAAAAAAGAATACACATTATCCCAAAAACGTCATGCTCAATTAATCGAAGCCAGCGCAGCTTACTTTACCATTCAGAAGGTAACAACTGTGGGAAAAATAAGAGAACAATTGATATCATGGTCATTGATCACATAGACACACCAAATGCAGCGAAATCGTCTTACACCACTGATTCAAGGAATAGCATGCACTTAGCATCAGTCGAGAAATTACATCCTAGCTCGTAATTTCACACGCGCAGACTTTTTAACAGCAATACACAAACGATGCGTCAGCAGTTGTGTCAAACACCGTTTGTCGGCTGGTCAGCGGGATGGCGGGAGTCTATGCAGGCACTCCTCTCGGATGGCGGGAGTCTATGCAGGCATCCCCGCGACCGCTACTGCCGACGTCAATTCCAAGAGCCCACCTATCTTGGGAGTTAGGGATCTGGTGCGCTGCTGGTGGCCACTTGGTGTCAGGTGGCCAATGTCGGACGTCGGCGATATTGACACCGAGCGTGCATCGGCGGCGGCATTTGCCGAGTGTCGCACCGTGAGCAGGCGAGTGAGTACTGGATATTGGTCATGTTCTGCAAAGTTGAACACAGGACGCTGAAATGGTTCACTTGATATGGCGGATGAGATACGTGTGCATTATTGGATACGGCAGCTTGGACGTCGACTGGATGGGCCTACGTTTCAGATAACAGCAAGGAAATGATGTGGAGCACAGGACCAAACGGAAGGCGTTCTAATGATGGAAAAGCAAGGGCTGCACTAACTTTGCAAATATTTATCGAGAAGCAAGTCCGGTGTCAATAGACCGCGGGATGGCTAGGTATTGGAGTGGTTCTGCAGCATGCGAAGTCCATACAGCGTGTAAGCATCGCATTAACAGATGAAGTTGTATTTCTAATGAAGCGCAACATACCATTGCTCAGCGTTCATGATTACGTCAAGTGGTAGCAATGTGGACTACGTTTCTTGCAAGAAACGGCATAATATTATTCATGTATATTTGTATGTATGTATATATATATATATATATATATATATATATATATATATATATATATATGCATGACATACGAGAGAGACCAAAGATGTTATATCCGGCGTCTCTTCCGACATTAACAATGTCATCACTCATAGCAGGGAAAATTTCGCTTATGTTGTCATCCACTGACATCCGCTTAAATAATGTTCTTTCCTAAGGCGTACATTTTCTTCTAGGATGGACATTTCATCTCTTAACGTTTGTGCTAACATACTTTTGTGGCACAAATTATTTCCAGCTCAAGCGGGTATTGCGAATTCTTGTGTTGATTAGTTTCCATAATTGACATTCCGACTTATGTTGTGGCCGTCCTAAAAAGAAGACAAGACTGAATGTGCAACTCCCGACCGCGCGAGTAGGTTACTGCGGATTGTACTCTGGTGAGCGGTGCGCTGAGAATAAATATTCCTCTTATCACGATCCCACGCAAAACGTTATGATTTCTTACAATAATATCAGAATAGCTTAGAATAATAGCATGTAGGTTCAGCCAATGTCAGGTAGGCAGCCCAGGCATTGGTTGCCTACCTTACCTTAACACGCGGCGTAAATAAAGCAGGGTAGCCGACTTCATGCACATTCGGTGCGACCACCACGCTGCCACGCTGGCACGCGCGTGTGTGCCTGCCACGCGTGGAGCGTGTGTGCCTGCCACGCGTGGAGCGTGTGTGCCTGCCACGCGTGGAGCGTGTGTGCCTGCCACGCGTGGAGCGTGTGTGCCTGCCACACGTGGAGCGCACGTAAACGCACAGGGCGTAACCTCGACCGATTCTTTTCTCTGAGTCCTGCTCGGACGGGCGCACACGGAGGCGTCGCGCGCCACTTTCGACTTCTGGCCGCGTCGTCGCGGCAATCTGGCGGGTTTCGCGCCGCGCCGTGGTGAATGAGCGGCGAATGCGCCAACCCGCGAGCGGAGGGGGTTCGGCCAGCTGGCCTGCCCCCCCCCCGGGGGGACGGTGGGGACCAATTGGTGATGCCGTCGTCGGCATCGGTTCCGAGTGCTGCCGGAAATGGCCAGTCACTGTGGCCGTGTCGGTGTCAGGTGAGTGTCATCCGCCTCCTCCACTGCCTCCTCGAGGCACCGCGCGTTCCCCACCGGCCACGCCACTGGCCATCGTGCAATGCGTGGCGTCCCGAGGAGCAACGTCACGATTGCCCCGTGGGCCGGAAAACTGGTAAATTTGAATCGGCAAAACACAAACAGACGCCAAAAATTGACGTTGGGCATACCGTGAACTTG
This sequence comes from Imbricaverruca yamaguchii, assembly GCA_034440575.1. Classification (NCBI taxonomy): domain Eukaryota; kingdom Metazoa; phylum Arthropoda; class Thecostraca; family Neoverrucidae; genus Imbricaverruca; species Imbricaverruca yamaguchii. Next base: position 2,758,860 of record JAOTOL010001619.1, on the reverse strand, counting down.
AGCTGACGGCGTACATCAGGAATCCCGTGTGGTTAGTCGGGCAGCGGTATTGTTTACCATTCGACACGCCGTGCGAGTCCAGCGCCAGACGTCGCCGCCGTCGGCCTCGCTCCGCCAATAGATCGGTCACTTGGCATCGAGTCACGCGAAGTGAGCGTGCAAACGCCGTCAGTGGACGTCACGTGACAGCATATCATCGTCGCTGCCGGCTCGAACACCGCGGAGGTGGCTGCTGCAGGACGGAGAGCAAGGCCACCGCCGTCACACCGTCACCGGGTATCACTGGTGATGGAGACCGCCTCCCCCCCCGCCCCATGACACGGCGCCCCGCCGCCAGCGGTCCGGACCAGCCACTCTACTGCCGGCCGGTCGGTGCGGTGCCGTTCTGACCAGCCGCCGGCCATTCAATGCCAACACTAGAAGCGCGCTCTGATGGAGCGGCTGGAGGCCCTAGAGCCGGACATAGGCGGCCGGCCGGCCGGCAGGCCCGACTTCAGCGGCAGCGGTGCCGGCTGCTGGCGGCTCGTTACCGCCTCGTGGCGGCTCGTTACCAGCCGCCGGCTGCTGCCGGCGAAACAGCGATCCCATCTGCCGGCCAGGCATTTCCTCGTAAATTGCAATCGAGTCAGTGGCGGACCGGCCGCCGGACATCGCCAGTTCACGTGAACCGACCTCCGCGGGGAGGGGGAGTGGGGGGGGGGGGCGACGCCAAGCGAGATCAGTCGCGTCGAGACCGTCTCGCTCGGCCCCAGCGCGCCACCCGAGCGGCGGTCTCGGCGGCAGTCTCTGATCGACCATCGAGCGCGGGCGGGCGCCGGTCGGCCCGTCTGGAACCGTCCGCGCAGATTGCCGTGCGACCTTTGTGGCGCGCGCGTGCCGCCTATTGTCCTCCTCCGGCTGCCTGCCCCGCGGCGGCGGCTGCCGAACAAACGACGCCACCTCTTCGCGTTCACTTCACATCGGCTCCCGCGGAGGAGGCGACACCCGGCAGCTCTGGGGTCAAGAAGTCGCATTGTGTTGCGCACCTCCGCCCGTGCTGTCTCGGGCTGTGTACAGCGACCCCTGACTTGATGCTACAATGCACTGCTGTGACGATTTGATGTGACGAATTGGTGTGTGCTGTGACGACGAAGTGACAGTGACGAATTGGCTGTGGTCGAGAACATTAATATTGACTAGTATATAAGTAAGCATGCATACACAGTCGAACACTCATACCTCCATATATATATATATATATATATATATATATATATATATATATATATATATATATATATATATATATATATATATATATATATATATATATATATATATATATATATATCTATATATATATATATATATATATATATATATATATATATATATATATATATATATAGATATATAGATATATATATAGATATATAGATATATATATATATATATATATATATATATATATATATATATATATATATATATATATATATATATATATATAGATATATATATAGACAGATAGATAGATAGATAGATAGACAGATAGAGAGATAAATAGATATATAGATATATAAATAGATAGATAGATAGATATTAGATAGATAGATAGATATATAGATAGATAGATAGATAGATAGATAGATAGATAGATAGATATATAGACAGATAGATAGATGGATAGATAGATAGATAGATATATAGATATATAGAGATATAATATATAAAATACTGACATGTCATGATTGAGCGCCAGAATCTGCGTGACGCGACATACCGTAAGACCGACACGCTTTGGGAGGCGATGGATAGGTGGCACAGCATGGACAGGTGGCGATAAACAGGTGGCACATCATGAACAGGTGGTGATGGACAGGTGGCACAGTATGGACAGGTGGCGATGGGCAGGTGGAGATGGACAAGTGGTACAGCACCCTCTGGTTGGCACCTCAGCTCGGTGAGAATGTACTGTTCGGCGATTTCGACGTTTTCCGCAATGGCTTCGAAAGATGCTGGCCATTTTCTCGACACTAGTGGCAGCGATCTTGCCTGGTGGTGCTGTAGTTAACAGTGGCAGCGATGTTACCTGGTGGCGTTGTAGTTGATAGTTGCAGCGATGTTGTCTGGCGGTGTTGTAGTTGGCAGTGTCAGCGATGTTGCCTGGCGGTACTGTAGTTGGCAGTGGCAGCGATGTTGCCAGGTGACGCTGTAGTTGACAGTGGAAGTGATGTTGCCTGGCGGTGCTGTAGTTGACAGTGGCAGCAATGTTGCCTGGCGGTGCTGTAGTTGGCAGTAGCAGCGTGTTGCCTGGTGGCGTTGTAGTTGGCAGTGGCAGCGATGTTGCCTGGCGGTGCTGTAGTTGACCGCGGCCTCGTTGCTGATCCGTCCAGCTGGCGGACACTACCCTCGGATGCAATTCGTTGACATGCAGCTGACAAGCCAGTGCACCGATTTTCATCGGGTCAGAGCTTAATCAGCCGGCATGTGCCACCCTGTGTTACCATATTCACCGGTGTTCTGTCTTACATCCGCGGGCAATGACATTATCACCGTACTCATTGGTGATGTCGACCAGCTCGTTCAAATGATCCATTGATGTTGCTGAATGTGGCGCAACGTGGTAAATTCACTCAGAGCCTGGCTCCGACCACACCGTCACATGTCTTATGCAGATGATGTCGTCGGACCGTCGACGGCTGTGCTATTCTCCCTTGCACCAAAGTGAAGAGCCTCGATTAGAAATGCGTGAAAGTGAAGAACCACGATTGTTTCATGGAGCCGACCAGAACTTGTTTTCCTTGCGCCCTGCGAGGGCGCGAGGAAAACGGCCTCTGTCTGGCGCCAGATTTGTTTCCACCGACCAGCCAAATGTTTCGTGTTGCGAGATGCCACGCGCCCTGTATCGGCTTGAAAGGCATTAATTATTGCAGGTGTAGCCCAGTTGCAGAAGCAGTATCTGTCCGTAGACAGCGCAGTGTTCTCCAACTGCTCGTAATTTCGGCCGTGCGATGGTTCTCTCTTCCGTGGACTCCTTCGTGGCGATGACAATGCTGTGACCAAATCTTCTCGTGTAAATCCAGCATATGGAGCACTCCCAACATCAGACACGAAGCTGCTTTCAGAAGAATCGTGCACTCAGCAGAATTTATTTGTTGATCGAGGAGCCTCCTTTCATCACATTCGCTGTGTGAGTTGTCTCCTGCTCATCTTTCTCCCGAGGAACATATTGTGCGAACCTCTTTGATCTTGAAGAAAGTCTTCCTTTTGTAAGCACCTTAGCGCTACTGCGACTGACGCATTCGCCTTTCTAGCATTGGCATCGAACAATGCAAAAGAGTGTCCCTTCTTTCTGTGCTTGTTCTGTCATCCAGGGTTAGGTTGTCTTGCTGAACTTCTCGAATGTGTCGTAAAATCTGTTTACTTCCTGTTCACCCACACTTTTCCACATCGGTATCGTAAAAAAAAAAATAATCGGAATTTTTCGACACCTTCACTTTCACCTTGCCGATTCGGAAGAAAAACATGATTAATTGCATCCCTATTGTTTGACAGTTGACCTTTCGGCAAGGGCGCGGCACTCTTCAGAAGAAAATGTTTACTTAATTCGATTGGTCGATTTATATTTACGTATCGTCTACATTCAGTGCGTCTCACGATGCTTTCGACCAGGCCATGCTCGCGACTGTCTGAACACGTTCGGTCAGTTCTGTTGTAGAAGTCTCTGACACCATGTTTGACCATGCCTGACTCGCGACTAACTAGTTCGGTCAGTTCGGTGGCAGACCGGCTCTGGGCCCCCTGATGCGATGAGCTACGCTGGAAATGATCGAACACACCCCGGCCTAGGCAGCTGCTGGGGGTTCACCGGGGGAGGGGCAGGACTGGCCGGTGTGTCCGCTTACTCTCCGTCGGTACACGATGATCATTAGCCTCTGTCTAGAATTTTCAAAGTGATGTTATCAAAAACAGGTACTGTTTTTATTTTTTCTTGATATATCCCTAACAATGTGGCATAAAAAATTAGATCGCTGGGCAATAGACTATTTTTATCACAATGCGTTTGAAAAAGACTGTTCACGACATTCGGCGCCCTATTGACTGTGAGAACCAATTCAGATAAGTGGATCAAATAGGACCGCTTTTTGATCATCTCGACGAGCTGAGCCGATTGAAACAATGTAATATTGCCAAAAAATCGATCGTTAAGAAATTATCGGCTATCTGATGTCTTCTAATATACCAGCAAATGTCCATTTCTGGAGCATACAAGTAACTCTGAGGTTTAAACAAGTAAAGATCATGATACAGCCGCGGTTTCCGCACTTACTCATTTGAAGACTTCAGCATCACTCACTGGGCATATAAAGATAGACAAAGCTTCATATTTATTCGCTGTTTGAACTGCATAGCAACATGATTGAGGGAGGCTGCTTTGTACGTACGTGCATCATATACCAAATACCTACCCATTCGTTGTATATTGAGACATTCCGATAGCCTTTCCACATCACGTTCAAACGAAAATCAGTGATTCACCATGGGACCATCGATGCCTATTTTTACTCAAAGGGACACATGTCAGACATCAATCAATGAACACTGGTATATCCAAGGCACCACCGATCACCGTCAGTATGGGGTCGTCGGCACCACCGATCACCGCCAGTATGGGGTCGTGTCCACGAACACCCCCCCCTCCCCATCCGTCCCCCACTCCCGTCGCCGGGAAACGACGGAGCGCCGAAAAAGTCGGCTGTCCGGCTAAACCGCTGGCGGGCGATGTATCAGGGCGCCGGGCGTGGCCCCGCCCCCCGCCACTGACAAAGGGGCGTGCCACAGACGGCGACATCTGGTCCGCGTCCGTAATCACACAGACAGACACACAGACACACACAGACACACACACACACACACACACACACACACACACACACACACACACACACACACAACACACACACACACACACACACACAACACACACACACACACACACACACACACACACACACACACACACACACACACACACACACACACACACACACACACACACACACACACACACACACACACACACACACACACACACACACACACACACACACACACACACACACAACACACAACACACAACACACACACAACACAACACAACACAACACAGACACAACACAACACACACAACACAACACATACACATACACATACACATACACATACACATACACAACACAACACAGACACAACACAACACATACACATACACATACACAACACATACACAACACAGACACAACAACAACGCACACCAACGCACACGCACACGCACACACAACGCAACAACGCACACCACACGCACACCACACACACACACCACACAACAAGCACACGCACACGCACACGCACACGCACACGCACACGCACACGCACACGCACACGCACACGCACACGCACACGCACACGCACACGCACACGCACACGCACACGCACACGCACACGCACACGCACACGCACACGCACACACACACACACACACACACACACAAGACACACACACACACAGATACACAGACACACAGACACACAGACACACAGACACACAGACACACAGACACACAGACACACAGTACCCTGGCGGTCGCCCGCTGGTCCTCGCGTCATGTCGCGTGTTTATACATACATGACGCTGCACATTCCAGAAGAATCTTTCCAGACGTACTGTGAATGTCGCCACTGGGAGTGGCAAGTTTTTTTGGTTCTGAGCAAAGCACGGCTTCGATCTCCTTCTGAAACTTTCTCCAGACTGCTTTGTGTAAGTGCGGACGAGATCGCCGCTAACGTCAGGACCGGACCACGTCGTGTTCGGCCGTGCTAATATATTCAGCGAGCCGGGCAGATATTCCCATGCGGCAATATTGTGTTGTTGACTTCGTCGTGGGAAGATCCCGTTGCTTTACCGTCCGGTCGTATGCCAATCCCGTCAAAGATCAGGATGCAGCCATACTGCGCGCGTACAATATGTCCAGCCGCAGCTGTTGGGAGGCGGGCAAAGTGGACGGCGTTTCCGTCCGGGCAGCCCGCGTCGACGTTTACAAACAAGGTCTCCATTGCGTGTAAACACGGCTCATGTGGCATGCCACACGCCGCTGGCAAAGTAAATATCCGGAAATTTTCTCAAAACACTGAGATGATGCTGGCAGCCATAAGCAGCTCGATTTACGGCAGTAGCCATGATCTGTTTAAAACAGTGCTAAGTGCAGCCGTTTGCATTGCACAAATTATCTCTTCACGCTCAAATACCCACAGCGGCCTTAGTCAGGAATCTTATCTCTTCTTGCATGGTTACATCACAAGCCTGCCTCACACACTGCTTTCTTCGTAGATGGCATAGTAGACTACCATAGAAGCCACCAGTTTGTATTCCAGCACCTTGGCAGTGTGGGGAGTGGGTTATGGGTGTTTGTGGGTGCTATACCACCGCGCCCTGGACACACCTGATACAATAGACCTGGTACTTGGATATGTACACAATCACATGTTAAGTAGTTGATGTACTTAAATAAATAAGAAATATATAGTGTGGAAAGTGTGGCAAATGGTTGAAAGTTATTGAAGGCTACCTCAATTGACCTTGACTAACTCGGTCACCGTGCATGACCCGAGCTCAAAATGTGCACACAGCATGTCAAAGTGAGGAGGGAAATGGTACGTAAACTTCGGCGCGCTGTATAGCACCGTTTTTTTCACTATCCGTGGAAAACCTTTGGCGAGTAGCGTAAAATTACCCCCAAAGACGGGGGTGAGGAAAAGACGACAACAATGAACAAGTTTTTCTTCCTTTATGTACATTTTCTATTGTAATTTGATTACTTCTCGTTGTTCGTCAAAAATATTCATGCAGCACATTACCGAATGAAGCAATCGTGATGATAAAAAATGGTTAATGAAGTGACCATCAATCGACATAATGCGTGATCCGTTACATTATGCGTGTCTTTGAGACTCATCATCTAACACTAATCATCTTCACGAATGAAGTAACCAAATCACACAGGTGACGCAGATAGTATGAATCAAATACACTAGCAAAATATTATCACATATTTCAAACACTTTGAGTAACTTAGTAACTTCATAGGTTGCGACTTCCAAACGGATATGATGCAATGCCATGTGAAAACTCGTATTTTGGTCACGATTTCCTGTATTACTCGGCTAAAACTTCATCAGAGAACGCTCAGCTTTTAACATCATAGCTCGGTGTGTGAGTGACTAGTTTTGTGCGCTGACGATGGCGAGGTGTCTCTGGTGTGGGTTGTCTCAGCCGCCGCCAGTCACCGTTTATCAAGGCTTTCATGGGAGCCAAGTGACCATGTAGTCAGCGCGTCCCTTTAAACAAACATAATCAATCGATATCACGGCATTCACCTGATATAGCACCTTTCCCATGGGTCATGGTGCCAGCCGCGACACTTCATTACACCGACCGGTGGACCTAACTGATCCGAGGGAACACTTCGGTATGCATTTCGAAAGCATACGAGTAGCATGCGTGTCAGAATGTACGAACAACATATCTCAACTTCTGACAAAATCTGACCTTTGACCACGTCACTCAGTGAATTACGTTGCCACACTTTGTGTCAGGCGATAGATCTTATAACCAGCTGCACGCTGACCTTTCTTATGTTTCTCTGGCCTCATCTGCTTCAAGTTGCCAAGGGTCTAAATTCAACAAGCAGCCGTTAAATTTGAATATACACTCAAAAACTGTATTTAAATATAAATTCACCAGCCTCGTGCACCCGTGCGATTGAAGTGACTGAGTGCCCAATGTCGACAACGTCGCCAAATCGAAGGCACAAGACCAGCACTTGGTGTTGGGTGTTCTTGAGTATAGAAGAAGCATACAAATATTCCCAAAATGTTACTTTTAAAAAGGCGCGCATAAGTAGAAACGAAAAATGCGACATGCGTCGATGGCATTGTGACCCCGAATAAGTCGATGACTACAGGCTTCGTAGATAGATGGGCACTAAGCGATCACATATTTTGGTCGAAACGCTCTCAAACTGAAAAATAGAACTACCGATCTAGTAGCTTAGAGCAAGAATAGCATAAAGCCACTTTAGGTCAGAATGGCATGAGGTTGGTGTTTTATGGACCGCGATAATGCCAAGAGTTAGATGAGAGAGTACTGGACAGTCAACGGTTCACCACGGCTGAACACGAGAACGACAGAGATACCGCATGCTTGCCGATGCGCTGAGTTTCAAACTACGCGGAGAAATTATCAGAACGTTTATTTCAAGTATCCACCTTCGAATCTCCCACACTCATCCGATTCGGGATAAATTATAAATCCGTCGGATTATTATCCGGTTTCTGGAGCATTGCAAATAAGTGCGCAAGTATTTTCAGTGTGCTTGTTTTGCATCTTATGCTGGTTGTTTAGACATCGACCTGCGTACGAAGGCAGTTAGTTATTTGGGCTTTAGGACGCATCGATTTCATTGGTCATGTGGCGCCCATTCTGTGGGAAGGGAAGGGGAGTCACACCATACCATGAACGTGAACTGACATAAGCCGGCACAGCAAGATCGCTAAACCAGCTGATGCAATGATAACACCACCAGACAGTTCTCCAATAGGCATTAATCCGCCGTTTCGCCACTCCGAATGGCAATTGCCGTGGGGCTTAATTGCCACGTTCGTCGCCCGACATCGAGGGCCAAAGCATCATTCGAGGACAGGCTTGAAATTGGAGCTCAGCGTGACTCCATTGTTTACCTGCGGCCACGTGCAGAACTTTGGCGAAGAGCTGCTCTCCAACTGCAGCTGAACAAACAGATCCGCCCTGTTATTAAGCGTACGGTCCCGTGAGCATTCGTCCAAATAGCTGTCGAACCCAGCTCGTTCAACGTAGCAGGTTCGAGTTGGCTTTCGTCACACTCACCAGCGCTCTCAGCTCCATCCAGGCACCTGCGAACTCGACCGTGAATAAGGTTGGCCTTCACTGGCATCAGTTGAGCAAGCAATTCCAAACAAGTCGACTAATGCCAGCTCGGTAAGTTGTTTTGACAATGAATGCAGGCTGTGTTGCGTATGCATTGCAGCCAGCGGGCGAAGTAGCCACGCATAAAAAAAACAAGATTAAGATGTGGACGCAGCAAAGGATGCGGTGAGGGGCCATCCCTGCGAAGAGGGAGCATTCGGTATTGGGTGACAAAGGAGTGTTTGGGTCGTACCAAGCATCGCGCAAACTCAGGAGAACCTGCTATGGTTTACAATGATGGATAAAATGGACGACCTTCAGCCATCATAAAGCTCGTGTCCGGTTCAAGAACGAATTGCAGAAAGCTATTTTCAGCGAAAGAAAATTGATGATCTTTGAGATCATCACAGCTCCTCTCCCTGGAAGCCCTCTGTCGTTCGAAGGTATCACAGTGATATCAACGTTTATTTTCCACGATGGACCACATGAAGTTCGTCATGCAGAAAATTATGCCGGACGAAATCCCTGGGCCAGATTGTGAAGGAATGCCCACGTGTCATGCAGATCAGCACATCCAGTATGGCCGTGGTAGGGATGGGGAGGGGAAAGGAGAGACGAACGGTCCGTGTCCGTATCCCTTCCGACTGGATTTCGAAACTACACACGTCAGCATGGGTGTGCATGTATATATCTGAGCCTCTCCCTTCCCAAATGTTGGTTCGGCATTCAACCTTTTCATATGACACTATGACATCATGTGGACTGGTTATTTAATGTGACTTTTCCTTTTGGAGAAATACAGTGCCTGACCACCAATGTTTTCTTCTACATGAAATGACACCCGACAACCCGGGTTAGGGAAACGTAAATTATGATTGTGTAGGCCAGGGCAGGACTTGTTGAATGGATCAAAACCCATTTCTCGAGAGTCATAATCGAGGTCACCAAGTCGGTTGTTATCGGTGACCATCACGCTGGGTCTACAAAAACGCTGGCAGCGCTTTTGGCGATGCATCAATTTTGGCCATCTAAAGGCAACCCAGCGACAAATTTAACGGAGCGTGGCACTCTTGATTTTGTCGAAGAGGCATGACGATCGGCACTGGTCAGACACCGGAAAATGTATGTTTCATGACTGGACAACAGTGGCTACATGAACCAGAATATTGACTTACTTCAGATATCGGGATAAAAGCTGACTGCAGAGGTCAGGATAGATATCATTAATGCAGAAATCAAGATATGTACTGACTACAGAGCTCAGAATACAGACTGACTGCAGAGGTCAGGATACAGATCGACTACAGAGGTCAAGATGCATACTGAGTACAAAGACAGTGGTATAGACCGACTACTGAGGTCAAAATACAGACTAAGTGCAAATGCCGGGATACAGACCGACTACACATGCCCGGGGGCAGACAGTCTGCATAGGACGGGATGTAGCCCGACTGGAGAGGTCGATGTTTAGACAGACTGCGCGCGCCGGGGCACTAGCCACAGCTGGCCGGATGTGGCCAGACAGTACGAGCCGAGGCCGGCCCACTGCGGACGCGGCCGCAGGTCCGTTATCAGGCGGCGCTGTGACACACCTGAGCCACAGGACGGTGGCGTGCTGACGCCGCCGTCGGCCGGCACGGACATTTACGAGCTACGTGCGACACGGCCACATTCGTGCCGGCCGGGCTCCGGGCCGGGTCAGGGACCCGACACGGACGGTCCTCAGCACGACACTCCGGGCCGGGTCAGAGGCCCAACACGGACGGCCCACAGCATGACACCCCGGGCCGGGTCAGAGGCCCAACACGGACGGTCCTCAGCACGACACCCCGGGCCGGGTCAGAGGCCCAACACGGACGGCCCACAGCACGACACTCCGGGCCGGGTCAGGGACCCAACACGGACGGCCCACAGCACGACACTCCGGGCCGGGTCAGGGGCCCAACACGGACGCCCCACAGCACGACACTCCGGGCCGGGTCAGGGACCCAACACGGACGGCCCACAGCACGACACTCCGGGCCGGGTCAGGGGCCCAACACGGACGGCCCACAGCACGACACTACATCACATGGGCGGACTGTGGCAGACTCAGTAACGAAGACCGCAGCAGGGAGTGACACTGGCCAGAGCGGAGAGCGACAAGGACCGAAACATGGAGTGACGCTAACCGAAGTAGGGAGTGACACTGACCGGAACAGGGAGTCACATTGGCTGGAACAGGGAGTGACAATGCCAACAGTATAGAGTGACACCGGCTGGAGTATAGAGTGAGGTACACCGGGGCGGGGAGTGGCACTGACAGAAGTAAGGAGTGGCACAGAACCGGAGCAATGAGTAACGTTGATTGCAGCGGGGGCGAAGTGGCACCAATTCGGTTGACATGGTCGAGTTCTTCCGTTACGTAACAAAGGCGTGTATTCACATTGAATGTTGAATCGGAAACAATTGACCCGACAAGTCACGCAAGGAAATTGGATACCACTTCGCTGAACATGCAAGGAACTCCCACCCGCATCTGAAGGAGGCAACTGGGAAACGCTCATCATAGAGAAGTGCAGGTTGCTAGGTGGAAAATGGAACGCGCCTTGGCGAAACTGATCACACCAATCGTTGCGTTCTTCGCCACCCAATTCAGCACGACGGACGCCATTGTTCAGATAGATCGGAGGATCGTTGGATACAGTCTCTCCACAAAAGCGACACTTCCACTTCTATCGGTTCAGATGGTCTGCTACCACTTCCTGTCTCTCACAGCAGCTGCTGGGAAGGAGCTGCGAGAGGGGAACACGGCGGCGCGGGGGGGCGGAGGGGGAGGCGTCGGCAACAGCAGCTCACAGCGGCGGTAACAATCATACCGTCTCGCGCCACCTGACTGCAAATATGTCAGGCGCTACCTGACTGGTGACCTGTCGCCCACCATCTGGCTGGCAGTCCGTCATCTGCAGCAGAGCGGCGCGCGACGACAGATCCCCGGGCGCACAGGTGAGGAGGGACGCCGCACAAGTGTGTCGCTGGCGTAGCGTCTGCAGCTGACGTGGCGTCTACCGCTGACATGGCGTCTGCAACTGACGTGGCGTCTGTCACTGACGTGGGGTCTGCGCTGGCGTAGCGTCTGCGCTGACGTGGCGTCTACCGCTGACGTGGCGTCTGCCGACGTGGCGTCCGTGACGTTCGTCTCCGCGGCGTGCGTGCAACTGACGTGGCGTCTGTCACTGACGTGGGGTCTGCCACTAACGTGGGGTCTTCCGCTGGCGTAGCGTCTGCAGCTGACGTGGCGTCCCCGCGTGGCGTCGCCACGTGCGTGCCACATGCGTCTACCGCTGACGTGGCGTCGCACGACGTGGCGTCTCCACTGACGTGGCGTCTGCCGCTGACGTGGTGTCTCCCCTGGCGTGGCGTCGCCGCTACGTGGTGCCCCGCTGGCGTAGCGTCTGCAGCTGACGTGGCGTCTCCCGCTGGCGTGGCGTCTGCCGCTGACGTGGCGTCTGCCGCTAAGGTAACGTCTGCCCCTGACGTGGCGTCTCCCGCTGGCGTGGCGTCTGCCGCTGACGTGGCGTCTGCCGCTGGCGTGGGGTCTGCCACTAACGTGGGGTCTTCCGCTGGCGTAGCGTCTGCAGCTGACGTGGCGTCTCCCGCTGGCGTGGCGTCTGCCGCTGACGTGGCGTCTCCACTGCGCCCTGACGTGGCGTCTCGCTGGCGTGGCGTCTGCCGCTCGTGGCGTCTGCCGCTAAGTACGTCTGCCCTGACGTGGCGTCTCCCGCTGGCGTGGCGTCTGCCGCTGACGTGGCGTCTGCCACTGACGTGGGGTCTTCCGCTGATGTGGCGTCTGCCGCTAAGGGAACGTCTGCCCCTGACCTGGCGTCTCCCGCTGGCGTGGCGTCTGCCACTGACGTGGCGTCTGCCGCTGACGTGGCGTCTGCCGCTGATGTGGCGTCTGCCGCTGGCGTGGTGTCTCCCGCTGGCGTGGCTTCTGCCGCTGACGTGGCGTCTCCCGCTGGCGTGGCGTCTGCCCCTGACGTGACGTCTGCCACTGACGTGGCGTCTACCGCTGACGTGGCGTCTGCAACTGACGTGGCGTCTACCGCTGACGTGGCGTCTCCCGCTGACGTGGCGTCTGCCGCTGACGTGGCGTCTGCCACTGACGTGGGGTCTGCCGCTGACGTGGCGTCTCCCGCTGGCGTGGCATCTGCCGCTGACGTGGCGTCTGCCGCTGACGTGGCGTCTGCCACTGACGTGGCGTCTGCCACTGACGTGGCGTCTGCCGCTGACGTGGCGTCTGCCGCTGACGTGGCGTCTGCCGCTGACGTGGCGTCTGCCGCTGGCGTGGCGTCTGCCGCTGACGTGGCGTCTGCCGCTGACGTGGCGTCTCCCGCTGGGGTGGCGTCTCCCGCTGGCGTGGCGTCTGCCGCTGACGTGGCGTCTGCCACTGACGTGGCGTCTGCCGCTGGCGTGGCGTCTGCCCCTGACGTGACGTCTGCCACTGACGTGGCGTCTACCGCTGACGTGGCGTCTGCAACTGACGTGGCGTCTGCCACTGACGTGGGGTCTGCCACTGACGTGGCGTCTGCCGCTGACGTGGCGTCTGCCCCTGACGTGACGTCTGCCCCTGACGTGACGTCTGCCACTGACGTGGCGTCTACCGCTGACGTGGCGTCTGCCGCTGACGTGGCGTCTGCCGCTGACGTGGCGTCTGCCGCTGACGTGGCGTCTGCCGCTGACGTGGCGTCTGCCGGTAGCGTTCGGCCTGTGAGGAAGTTCTGAAGGAAACGGCAGACGGTACGCAGTCTCTGGGTCAAACGCCAGCGGCGTGGCCTGTCGGTGCTTGCCCTGGTCCATGGCCGAGCTGACTACTGTGCTGTGTTCACGCCACTTCTCCATTGTCGATGCGGACGTGCACAATGCCTGCATGCGCTAATCACATGGCAATCGCATGCCTCTTTCACCAAGATGCTGCCATGGCAGCATTAAGCTTCCGTGACTGATGTGTGCCGAAACAACGGACGACATGCAGTTCCTTCAGTACTTCGTTTATGAAACGTTGCATGCATATGCTGTCGGCACCTTTAGGCTATTTATATATTAGGGGATATATTGCAAGCAAGCAGGCATGCCAGCACGGCTTGCGTGTAATCTGCCAGACGAACTATCATAGTTAGGAGATACAATTAGGTTCAATGTGATTAGGAGTACTTCAGAGTTGGTTTCAAGTGGTGGTGGTGAGGAGGAAGTGGCAAGTAGTCCATTATGACATGAGAGGAAGCTTTAGCGTGGACAATATTGAATGGCATCAGGGGATAATTATATACTGGAATAATTGCGTCCAGTGCTCACTTCTAAAATGTGAATTCTGGTGAATGCGACTGCCTTCAAGCATGTGGGCTACTGAAGGTGGCTGAATGTGTCTGAATCTAAAGCTCCAATTGGTGAGACAGCTGGTCTTAATCAGCCACCGTCTCGCCTCGGTCGGAAAGGAGTAAATATGCTTACCTGTCGCACCCATTTGCAGAGATAGTCCACCCGTATCTAACTCCCCGTCAGGAGCCCTCAGAGACTGTCCACCCATGTCTATCTCCCCGTCGGGAGCCCTCAGAGCTTGTCCCCGTGTTTATCTCCCCGTCAGGAGCCGTCAGAGATCGACTACCCGTGTCTACCTCCCCGTCGTGAGCCGTCAGAGATCGACTACCCGTGTCTACCTCCCCGTCAGGAGCCGTCAGACGGGTGCAATGATCCGTCGACGGCCGCACCTTTGAACTAGCCGCCTGCGCTGCCGCAGCTACTCTGAAGCATGCTCGCAGCCGCGATAACCCGATGGCCGAGCTTAGCGTGGCCACAGAAGAAAAGTCTCTCTTGGCGCCGACGTCGGTGACCGGCTGAGGCCCGCCACCGCGGCAAAGCGCGCCAAAGCGTCTTACGGCGAGTAAAGCTCTGCTGGCGGCGGGTGGGTCGTCCCGGCTGCCGGCGCGCTGCAGCAGCAAGCTCAGCAAAGCCGCCACTCACTGACACAATCCGTCGACACTGGTGTCAGGTCTGGTGCCAGCTGGTGCCAGCTGGTGCCAGCTGGTGCTGCCTGGTGGCGTCGCTGGTGGATGAAAGGTGCGTGGATGGTACTTCGCTTCAGGAAGTGAACTCCACGGAGGAGGGTGAAAAGTGAACGGCTATTTGTATGTTAGTGCGTTCAATTGGCGTATCGAAAAAGCATAGGCTAGGAAGCGCTATAAGACGTTTGTTTTTTTCTTTGCGTTTGTGCGTGTCGGCGCATTTTGCGTTTTGTGTTCACTATTAAAACACATGCTACGTGAGTTGTAAAGTGTTGAGTGCACCTGCATGCTGACATGGTCGCGATATATTCCGGATTAACCCTCCGGTCAGATACTCCTCACACCCCGTCTCTGGGGGGCTGATGGGAACCCCTTCTAAAATTCAAACTAAGCGTCGCACGAGAACGAAAGAGGTGTCACCGGAAAGCGCTCGACGAGTAGGGACCGACACCACCCCCACAAAATATTTATCAAAAAGTGACGTCACTAGCGGGCCTAGAATTTCACGACTTACATCATGTCTTTGGCTCTAGGGAGTTGATTTTGTGGATATGTGAAAAAGCAAAAAAAAAATATTCGGAATCAGAAAAGGACAGCGAAATCGACCAGGATCATAACAAATTGACCACCCGAAAATGCATGTTTGTTTTTTTATTTATTTCACAATTACGTTTTCAAGCTTTCTTTAATTTTCCTTTTCTAATGGATAGTGCGGAGCAACAAACGTTGTTCGAAGTCAACTTGCACTCATGAAAAATGTTTACTTAAGCGAGAATCTTTTATTTAAACTATAATAGGCAAATATTCAAAACCAATAATTAATCTAACGCATCAAAAAAAATTCCTCTCGTACATTTTGTTGCATCCCTAAAGATAAGCAAACGCGAAAGTTTCATTAAAATATCTGTATCCGTTAAAGCGTTGAACTTCTTGGAGGTGACCTCACTTGACCTCAACTAACTTGTTGACCCTAAATGACCTGACTTCAAAAGTTTGACATAATATGAAGAATTCATGTGGGAAAAGGTATGTCAAATTTATACGCGCTGCCGCACGCCGTTCTTTCACTATCTGCGAAAAACCTGAAGGGGAGGTTGAAGACCGTCTCCGACATGGTGCGGGTCAGGATGGGACCATATGGAAATGCTCCCGCTCACCATTTTCCCTCAATCGCCACCAACGGCGGGACATTCCACCAATGGAGCATAATCCCCCAACAGTGGGGTATTCCAACAGTGGGACATTCAGACAGTGGGAATGTCCAGTCTAAGCTATGCATCCACTTTCCTCCAATTTAATAAAGCACGTCCAGTGCGGGTCGACGTAGCCGCACAAGTTCAGGAGAAAACAAAGGTGGCGCTTATTGCTGGCCCGGTAGGTATTTTTCGAGACAAAAAACAAATAAGCACACTGTTTCTTATTTTGGATTTGATCACGCTTTCACCAATAAGTACCCATTTACGGATAAATGGCGTCCGTTTTGTCCATAGCGAAGTGCTCATAACAAAGCGACTTCTCGTCATGTGCGTAGTACGAATAAATATCTGGGACAGGTCAGATGCAGATGACATGTATATGTAATGAACCACATCGACACATCGTAACAGATGTGAGTGGATGTATTGTATGGTGTGTCATGTCATGACATCACGTGATATTACATGCATTTTCTTTCCGAAGATGTGTGTCATGTAAATTTGGCAGTACTGTAGCAAAGTGCCACAGTCATGTTGGTATAATGTAAATGCCAGCGCTCCATTGCCGTATGCCATTTCCTGTAATAAACGTGCATTTAAACGGGGTTACCAAGCTCATTCGTCAGAATGGACCATGCCCCAGTCATTCTACATCGTTGCCGGCACGGTCGGCCTCCTCGCGGCGTACGACGACTACCGGTCACTGCGCTGGGTTCACATTTCGCACCGGGTGCACATTTCAAACGCGACCGAGGCGACACGCACTTGCCGACGCACGCCGCCTGTTCCTGCCGGCACGTGGCCCGTGCCGCGTGTACCCGGCACGTGGCCCGTGCCGCGTGTACCCGGCACGCACGGCCCCCACCAACTGCTGACAGCCGCAGCCAACCCTAACGCAAACAGCAGCACATCGACCGGTCGGCAGGCGTCGCCGCTGGCTAGAGGCGGCCGGAAATGACTGGTCTGGTGGTGGCCAGTGCCGGCGAAGGTCGGCAGGCGCGTCCTCAGCCTCAGACCGTCGCGCTGCCACTGTTTAATCGTCTCAGGTGCGTCGTATACGGCCAAATGGCTGGGATTATTGGTTCGGTGTGCGCAGCGATTGAAAATATATGTACTGAAGAAGGCCGGCGTAATTACGATATTTTAATTCCAGGTTGTATTAGTTGGTATTCGACATGCATTGTATAAAGGAAAACCAAAATGCATATATTATAATATGATATGCGTCCTTGTGTATGGTTGTTTTTGTAATTCTTATCAACTGAGGATGGCTCCAGGTTCAGTCGACTAGAAATGAAAAGCAGAGTAGATGAGCTTATATTGCTTCAGTACTCCCGGCTATTTTCGTTTTTACTGGCAGAAAAATGCATCCAGTCAACAGGCTCATCAAGTATAGTGAAACGGTATTTGCAGCGATTCTGAGGTATGCCGCAGGCAGATATACCGTGGATTCATAGTCATCATGATCATTCATGCACTCCACAAAGAAGTTATGTGCATGCCGTATACAACGTAAGTGACAATGTCATTCCGCACAAATTGCGCCGTCATAGCATGTCACCCACAAAACGGTCACCATCTGAACTGCCAGGTCAGTCACCGGCAATTACTTGTTCCTGTCGTATGCCAACCATTATTTTTCCACGGCTAATGATCAGCTAACGGCGTACGTCAAGCTAGCGAAACTAGACGTCACCGTTATATCACGTCACATGACTGTGACGTCACGCGGCTGCAGTGTCACGGCCGGTGCCGACCAAAGCTCAGCTCTAGTCCTGGCCCTTGGCTGTTTGGTTTCTTGGCCCCAGGTTTCACTCAGTGAAGGCGCGGATCACGCTGAGAGGCTACGGCCATCGATCGACACCCACAGTGTTAGAGGGTGGCCGGACACCCGACCGTGCTGATGAGTGCCACCCCACGATAAACTGTGGCACCGGCATCACGGACCGGGATCACGCACAATCAGGGGCGAACCCAGGGGCCAGCTGGCTGTAAATGACGCTCCTCCCTCCAGCTGGCTGTAAATGACGCTCCTCCCTCCAGCTGGCTGTAAATGACGCTCCTCCCTCCAGCTGGATGTAAATGACGCTCCTCCCTCCAGCTGGCTGTAAATGACGCTCCTCCCTCCAGCTGGCTGTAAGTGACGCTCCTCCCTCCAGGATGGCTGGAATCCACCCCCAGAAATTGTCAGCCGAAGGTACCCCGTGCTTGACAAAGGCACCCATTCAGAGTGCACCCTCTCCCCTGAAATTTTATCAATCGATGGCGTCCCGCGCCCGCCATATCGGTGCATCCTCATCCACACCGGTAATAGTTCCTAGATCCCACCCATCCTGACCGAGACCATGCTCCCACTGCATGTTAGCCGATCACACAGGGTGGTGTTCCTCACGACGGATACCGGAGCAGGGAGCACCTTTGATCCGGCGGATCACGGAGCACTCGTGAAGTGGGGTGGGAAATACCGGGCCAGCAGGACACGGCATATAGGCTGTTCAGTGGTGAAGGACAGGGGCGCACCCGGGATTGTATTATGTGGGCCCGGAATGGACGAAGCTTGTAGCTTTTTTCTCTGTTCATCGTCGAGCGGATAGTTGGACTGAAGCTATACTTTCAGAGATAGGTCGTCCAAGAAAAAGACGTCCAGCGGGGTGGAGCGGGCGGGGGGAGGGGGAGGCTGCGGGAGTTGAGCGCAGGGTTGGTGTTCATTTTCAGTTTTTACAGGTTCCGAACACATCGCATCCCAGCAGATTCGCCAGTGGCCCAGACAATTTTGGATGGCTCAGATCCACAGTCGTCCCTCTCCCACCACCGTGGGCGCGCCTTTGGTGAAGACGGCGCATTCGGAGATTACAATCTCGTCCACTAAATTAAGATGTTATTGCGTCTTATCTAAACAGTTTTGGTGTGCTCTTCTTCACTTTTTGTTAATTCCAGAACATTTTATTACTAAAATTGAAAGGAGCGGCTCTAGTTTATATAGAAAGCCTTGTAGTTTATTAATGGCATTGGCATTGCTTTATTGGTGCATTACCATTATTGCTACTACTCTACCTGTTCCATTATTACAGAATGAACAATTTCGCGGCCATTTCGCTGCGTCTTTCCCTCCGAAGCAACCAGACAAGTGATGGAAGTCAACATTATCAACTACACCGTCACCAAAGAGGTGGGGGAATGTCCCTGGTCATCCGGATTGTCTGATATCCGTGGTTTCGCTCCATTGCACGGTGTCACGGATCGAATACGCCAGCGCACAGGGAAGCCATTGCGCCCCGGCAGAAAGAAAAGGTCCACACATACACGCCAAGTCGCTGGGTCACGTGGGAGTTCATTCAATGCCCATTACCCACGCCCATTCCTCTGCCTCTGCCTCTGCCTCTGCTTATGCGAATGCCCATAACCATACCCATACCCATATCAATGCACATATCCATATCCATACCCATACCCATATCAATGCACATATCCATATCCATGCCCATATCCATATCCATATCCATATCCATATCCATACCCATACCCATACCCATACCCATACCCATACCCATACCCATACCCATACCCATACCCATACCCATACCCATACCCATACCCATACCCATACCCATACCCATACCCATACCCATACCCATACCCATACCCATACCCATACCCATACCCATACCCATACCCATACCCATACCCATACCCATACCCATACCCATACCCATACCCAATGCCAATTTGCCAGCCAGGTTCCAGTGGACAGTGCGGTGAAATCTGCGTACGAATTGAGGTTGAGTGAGGTATTTTTAAGATAACTAATAAGGTTATCAGGCGCTTGTCTGCAGGCCCTCGTCGGCTCATCAGCAGCTGAGGGGTTTATGACTAACAACCCATCGACCCAGCTGAACTCCGCGCGCCATCCGTATATTCCCATTCAAACAGTATCGTTCATATTTTAAATACAAGATGCATGTCGGTGTACTCATAGCAGTGCCGTCTGTAATACGAACGTCAGATGAGCAGTCGACAATGTAGGTCAGTGTCCTCATATCAGTGATATCTGTAATATGAACGTCAGACGAGCAGTCGGCAATGCACGTCAGTGTCCTGATATTAGTGATGTCTGTAATATGAACGTCAGACGAGCAGTCGACAATGCACGTCAGTGTCCTCATATCAGTGATGTCTGTAATATGAACGTCAGACGAGCAGTCGGCAATGTACGTCAGTGTCCTGATATTTGTAACCTGTGTAATAGGAGCGCCAGACGAGCGGCTGGGAATGTACGTCAGTGTCCTTACATCAGTATCTGTGCAATATGAGCGTCAGACGGGCGGCCGGCAATAACCAGCGCGGTGGAGACGTGTGGGTGATCATCTCCCATCTCAAATTTCGCCTTCGGAATTGTGGATGAGCAAAATAGAACAGCGTGCAAAACCCTGTGGATTTATAAATTCACTTGACATCTTTTCCAACATCCCCTTTACATTAACATCCAACATCTTTAGGTCCTGTTAAGTCGCTGAGCTAGGCTAGGCCAGCGAAGCATATTGAGAAAACTTTAAACTACTCATGTTTTTGTGCACCTCAATATGCTTTCTGAAACCCGCTGTATCATTGGCACAGCACACTACCAACACTTGACATATTCGGAAATACTTCGGAATCTCAAGATCATCGGATTCTGGTGCGGTAGGCTTGCATAGCTTCCCACCGCTTTCCTAGCACTTCTGCCAATTAAATGTATGCATCCACCTAAATGATACAAGACAACAGCCCACCTGATCAGGACCTGTTGCCTGGACACGTCCCAGCCTGGTTGGCTGGGCTCAGCCGATGCTGACGAAGAAAGTGAAACCAACATAGTTGAAAAACTGACGACGAATGAACATGTTGACGTTCCAATAGAAGCACAGTTGCTTAATTATCAATGAGCGCGCGCAATTAGCATAGGATGTCTCCCGAAGTCAACGAGGCTCTTGACATCACATGGGAGAACACCGGTTTAATGACGCAACCCTCTGCCTCTGCTGGCTAGCTCTGAGTCCTATACTACCTCGCAACTGTCACCCAAAGCTTCTAGGTTACACACAGCCGAGGCATCCCTTAAGGAAGAGATCGCTAATATTTGTCACGGGAAAGCGTAGAAGCCGAATGGGATTTGGATGAACTACGTTGGTTCAGTGTTATCCCAGGCCAAATTATACGTGCGTCAGTGACGTGCAGTCTCGGCCTTTCCAATGCTGTTTTACCGGTTGTGTCACCATTACTGTGTTCGAGACCATGCTTGGGTGGATGTCCCCCGTCAGGGCCAAGGTGCATCTATTGGCCGCCACCGGTGGATCACTTTTCGGTGGAGAATCTTCAGTTAACTGAAATTGATTTACCTTAGTTACTGTTCCAAATAGATTGGCATAGGCCCATGCACCTTTCATGTACTGTTTGTTCTTTTATTTACTGTTTATTGCATTCCCATCACCGAAAAGTATCGGAGACAAAGGGATCCGATTTCACGGCCAGTTTAGCTTCCGACAGCTGAGACCAGAGCTGGCCATTTGGCGCACGACAGTGTCAGCACACCACAATGTCAGCAGAATAAATCAAACCCAGTCCCCGCCCGCTGACCAATCAACTGCCGACCGCCATAAATTCGATGTCAGTTGTATCACGGATAATAGTAAACGGACAGGAAACTCCCCGGAATAGGCGACCAATGATGGCCACCTTGCGGTAGGAGGCCGAAACAAATCCTGGATAGGATATTATTATAGAGTAACGTGTCGTTTAGTTTCGGCCAATTTCCGCTTTTTGGAAAAGCTAGTGATGCTCGATCCTGGTGCATGGAGCCCTGTGGCTGTAAGGAATCAATTAAAAATAAATATATGCTGTTTCAGGGGACATTTAAACGCACGGCGTGGTGTACTACGTTTATTGAGCGTTGTGTTCTTACAGTAACTTATGCGTTTTCGATCAAATGAAACACTTAATTATTAAATGCATTGCCCAGTTATTTACTCTAAATCACGAGAAAATCTGAACCAGTAGTATTTAGTCTGTTCGAGCTTTTGTTTGGCTTCAAATATTGGTCAAAGGGGGCGCCATAAATATACCAATTTTCACCTTCATATACAGCTCGGAAACTAAGGGTCTTGGCTGGAGGATGTCCGATTTGAGATCGAAGAGCAGTCTGAGGGAGGAATTATATGACACAAAATGTTGCAATCTTTACCAAGGTACATGGCTCAATATTTTGAAAGGATGCCAAGGTTTTGAGTTCATGATGTGTGCCATGTATTAAAAAGTCATGCAGGTTTATCATAATAATTTCCTAAGAAAAACGAATTATGGGGTACAACTATTTAATGCTATTATTATCCTTGCACAAAGTACATGCCTCTTTCTCTCTGTGTTGATTTTGCTTGTAAGTAATTGTGTAGTTGCATTTTTTGTCGTGCAACTTACAACCTTCCATCACAAGATATATATGTATATATATACATAAATATATATATATATATATATATATATATATATATATATATATGTGTGTGTGTGTGTGTGTGTGTGTGTATGGATAAATCATATGCTGGTATGCCATGTAGGTAGGAAAACTTCCATTGCCTGTTGCAAATGTCTCCTCATAATTTTCCGTTCCTTCTCTTACTTGGAAGAGGTGGGACATTTCACGACAGATCCACAAGGGCCCGGTACCCTCATCTCTCAGATCTGGACCAAAATTGTGGTGTGGGATTATCCGATGTCCAGAATCCACCCGTGTAAATTTTACGTCGATCAGTTCAACGGTTCCGGAGTTATAGCCTGGGACATTTCTTGAAGGTCACTCTGCATGGTTATGTTCGATGGCCGATAACTATCTTAGATAGCATCAAAAATATAAATATCCAAGACATTTTTGAATTCGAAATGGTCAAACGACTTTAATTCCTACAATTTTTTATGTGTGATAAATGATTGATCTCCGGTGACCTCGAGGGCCGTGAAACCATTTTTTTCATAAATGAGAGGATGGAAGAACCATGTTTTGCCTGACATATCGCAAATATAAAAATGGTGTTCTTGTTACAAATGGAGAGTGGAGGGAGTGCCAACTTTTCCATATTTCAAGCTTTTCGTAGATTGATCTTCAAACTCTACCGGGCCGGGCTGTCGGCGGAGCGCAAGCCGAGAAAGGACCTCTGACCTGATAGACAGGGTCCATCAGCTTGAAAAGGTCTCCGGATTCAGGGTCCGGATTGTCGGAAAAGGCCCTGGGCCGTCAGAGTGCCCATGAAATGACGAAGAGCGAGAGCTAGCGATATTTGCGAGTGCCAAATTGACGTAGCTTAAGGTACGATAAATTTCAGATGTCTGGTGACAATTTCAGATGTCACCAGATATGTAAATTTAGTGCGAACCGGTGTTTGGCTATGGTACGAAACCTCATGAGGGGTTTTAGGTCACAGGTAAATATAGATATTTACCTACCCACCCGGCCGTGCGAGGGTTAACATGAGAGACGTGTCAGCTGCAAGGGGTCATGCAGGGGGCTCCTGGCAGTGCCTCAGAGGGCTCCAATGGCCGTTCCGGGGCCCTTCTGCCAAATAAATGCTCAGCATATGCTCCTATGCCTGCTCAGGGTCCCCTCGTTTATCAAAGAAGAAGTCTTTGGGCAATCAGCAACCCTTGGGGACGGGGAGGGTCATCGGAATGGAATTTGCCTGCCCCAGACGAGTCCCAGGCATATACGGCTGGAAGGGAGTGGACTGGTGCTTTTCCTTGTTTTCTGCCGGCTGTCTTGACACTCCGCCTCCCTCAGTTGGTCGGCACAGGTTAGTTGGTCACGCGCTTCATGGTACTACACTTCGGCCGAAGGGATGGCGACTTCTGGGGTATGCGTCCCCGCCTGGCACCGAAGGCGCAGTTTTTTCCCAAACGACGCATGGTAGAAGGCCAATACAGCTATATTTCCTCATCCCGTCAAGCTTTTTCGATGGGGTGTCCGCGTCACCTACCCAGGATAATTTATCCGATCGTCCGATAGATGTCGCTAGTATCGGTTGGTGGTCGCAAACATCAAAGTGCCGCCCGAGAGTTTCAGATCCGTTTACTATTATCCGTAGTTGTATCAAATCAGGCATCCGGTGGCGGCGAGGAGGCCACACAGCATGCGCAGTCACGCAACGTTTCGAGGAAACTCATCGAGGAACTGGTCCAACGATAATTCAATCCAGCGCCCTACACATACGGCAGCGCGAAGTATGGTGGAACATCGTCGAACGAGTCACGTTCGTTGGGCACTCCACCAGTTCCTTCGAAGCCAACTATGCTGGCTTCAAAGCCGCTCAGAATGCGTGTCGCGCGGCGTGAAGGAATGAGCGGGCGTGGAAAGGCGGCCTAAATGATGGCGTCGCCCACTACTCAGACGTTAAGCTTCTCGGTGCTGCACAACAGCGGCGACCGTGATCGCCCCATTGCACATGACGGACGGACGCTGCAAACGTCGCACAGTCAGTGCAGCTAACGACAGCTCAATATCATCTGGGTGGTGATTTCCTTGCCGAACGATCATATTACAGACACTTACAGCTACCCCCGGCAGTCTTTCAATACAAGACGACCAGGAAGCGCTGCTCATCCACATAGCATTAGTTAGCTGTAACCGTACTTCGCCGATGCCATTAGTGCAGGTGCCAAAATAGAGCATGCCGCAGACTCGGTGATGGACTGGAATGCCTGGAAGTGACTCGGAGACCTTCAGTGGGACCCAGAGGCGACACTTCAGGTACGCATGCTTACCTACATCTGGTTAACCAGGCCAGTACTTGGGCTTGTCCGGAGCGCAAGGAGTGGTATGTGTGCTCCCGGTCAGAACAAACTGTTCAGAATCTTCTGAACCAATTGTCCAATGACAAAACGTCCACCCTACAATCGATAGTTAACGTGCATATGGACTGCAGGCGAAAGTTCAGCGGATATTTGGTTCATGCTAAATAAGTTCCATCAAGCTGGGGAATAAATAAGCTGTAAACTGAGCCTTCTGAAATGCGCGAACATAAACCTCCAAGCCTCTGGATGGGAACCAGACACTGAACGTTCTCGGGTGAGGACAGCCAATGCTGATTTATGTAGTTATTGGACGATATCAGACTAAAACTAAAAGGAAGTTTTGTTTCTTCTCAAAATATGTAATGAAACAACGCTTCCGATTCCAGTCTGCATCGACTGGCATCCTGCCATGCGTAACGTCCACATGCTGCATAGAGCATCCAGCAGCGCATAGCAAACACTCTGACCCACATAAATGCTGGCTTTGTCCAAGGAAGAATGAATTGTGCATTTGATGTAACACGTTGAGGTCGTGAGTGAGACCAGTTTTCCTCTCGACATGTGTGGCATACTGAGACAAATACACGACATTAGACATTTGACAAGGACAACCTATAAGAATGGACGTGTTACCTGACGCCTGCAGCACGTCTATATCACAGATGAAATGTGCATGTCATCACACACATGTAGCACGTCTACATTACACACGGGTCATGGATCATCATCGATCGACTTCGTGTTTATGACGTCATAAAACTATGACCTGGTGAATCTGTCGTAAGATAGTTTCAGTGTTCATTAGAAAGGAAGTGAAAGTACCAGTTTTCAGCTCAGCTTCCGCGGCAATAACCTCTGGGAATTTCCCGGAAACACAGGTGGGAGGATGAAACGCTACTGAAGTTTTCACTAATTAAGTTAATGATAGCAGGATAATGGATCTTTCACAGGCGGCCAGTGAAGCAATGAATCAATCTCAGACTGTGCGTGGATCACTCATCATGCTAGCGAACCAGTCCCAGACGGACTGATACATCAGTCGAACTCGCCAAAACCCAAGAATACTTCCGAACTACAATAACATTTGCATCAAGTGCAAATCCGTGCCGAAGACGCACCCAGTCGCCACATATCACGAGGATTCGTATCACGTGAACTTCCGTACTGGAATATGGGAGGTAGAGCTGGTCACAGCTTGGGTCAAACTATTTCACAGTGCCGACACATTTTGAGTTCGCCAGAGCCTGGAATAGATGCTTTTTCGCATCTTTTCGCTTACTTTGATTATACACCAATGTAATTGAGTTGGCTTGGTTGTTTATTTAGGTCTTAGGGCACATCGACTACAAAGGTCATTTTGCGCCCATAATCCACTTGGCTGACCTACACCCAATACGTAGGAATAATAACGCAAAGGATGAGGAATTTAGCAAATGTAGTCAATGGAATACACCATAGATAATATACCCAATAACTACGATTGTACTTATCGTACATCATAACGATATATTTCTTTGTAAAAAGAGCGTATAGTGAGGAAGTGAATGATTTCCCAATCATCCGGACTTCATTTCCTGAAATTTTGCTCGGATCACTATCATCGTGTAAAGATCGCTGTCGCTGGCACTTCCAAATTATTATAATGAGCACGTAAATCGCTCTATAACGAAGTATTTGTTTCCATGACATACAAAGTTACGTCATAAGATGCACCGGTGATATAGGGGCGGGGATGGCCGAATGGTTATTAACCTGTAATGGCGTGAGGTGTAGAACATCAAGTATTTATTTTAAAAATGTATTGTCTGCCGGAACGTTTCGTAAGCTGCAACGGGACCTTCCAATGTCACCGACAGGTTTTTATTTTAGCCAGGTTTTAACGACATTCCATACGCACACTTAGTCTGTCACCAAGCTTACACACTTTACCGAACCATAAAGCGTTGAGTGAAACTGAGCACTAAGTGGTCAGACTGGGGCCGGTTCAAACGCAGGTGAAATGGACACTAGGATAACTCGCCTTGCGGTAGCACGTTGAGCCAACGCCTCCAGCATGGTCGGTGATAGGAATTACTTGAAGGAGACGTGGCGTATGCGAAACAGTATGCCGTAGACTAACGCTGACAGCAATATCACCCTGGCGATACATTTATATTGATCGAGTGTCTTGCCTGATGCTCGTACTTAACATCTGGAGTTAAGTCGTTAAGTGGATATGGGGGAACCATGGTGACCTTGCTCGCCCTCAAACGGCCTGAACCGTGGAAGCCTGTAATCACCTCCCATCCCACATCCCCACCCCAACCTCTCCAAACGGGAACTGAACATTTCAAGATGCCAGCTTGATGGTGCATACAACAAATCAGTTCGTAAAAATTCAAAAAGCTGGATACCTTTCTTCTGTCAAGAAAACCACCATCCGACGGATGACAGGATAGATTATTTGATTGGATACCAATTCCCATGTGCCTCCACGTTCAAAATCTTCAATCATTTCTGGGGAAGTGCGCCTAATAATGCACATTTCGTGACATTCAAATGCGACATATCTCCATTTTACCTCTGGACGATTATAGGCTAACGTTTGGCTGGGGAGAGTTGCGGGTCGGTCAGTGACTTCGGATCGAGTTCCGTCCGCGCGCCGCCGCGCTACGCCGAGTGATGTGTGACGTAAACCCGACAGCGGCGCACACTCACCGGTGTAGTCGTCCTGACCGGGCTGGGCCGTGGCCACGCCGGCGACAAGGAGACCGGTCAGCGCCAGAAGTGACGCGCCGCCTGGCCGGCTGGCACGCCGGCGGCCGCGGCGGCCGTCCGCAGTGGTCATGGAGTCCGCTCGTGCGACGCCGGCTCGTGTCTCACGGCGGAGCCGACGCTCGACCGCCGCGCGTCGTCGACACCGACACCGACACCGACACCGATACCGACACCGACGCGCGGTCACATGTACACGGGCGCCGCCGTCCGGCCGGACCGCCGGCCCACCGCGCAGGTCGCCGGTTCGCGGCTCGCTCGCGACCGCTGCCGCCGCGCTCTGCGTGCCGAGTGGCGGACTGCGGCACGACTGTCGCGTGCCGCAGTCGTCCCGCGCCAGACCTCCGCCGCCGCGGTCGGCACGGCCAGCACTCGGCACGACCGGGGGCGTCGAGCACTCGTCACAAAGTTAGGCTGCACGTCAGAAGCGGTTGGAGCGCACGCCGTCCGTCTGCCTGGAGAGCGACCGGCCGCCGGCCGCAGTGGACGTGCCGACCGTCCAATTGTCGTCTCGCCCGCCCGTCTGCAACAAGACAGCGTCGGTGAGATTGGCAGGCAACTTTCATCCGAAGTAAATACGTCGCAGTCTGTCGCAGCCTATTATGATGACGTCGCAATCTGTTGTGAACACGACGCAGTCTCCGCAGGTAGTGTTGAACACGTGAGTCGTGTGTTCGATGCGTTTCTTCGCACCGTACCGAGCAATAGCACACGTGTGAAAAATTCGCCTCGCTTAGAGCACGTAAGGCAGATGCAGCCATCAAAATTATCACGACAAATACGCTCTTGCAACGCGTTAGATAAATTGTAGTGACATTTGGGAACCGCGATGTCTGAAATCGCAGATGGATATGTATATATGCTATCCCTCCAGCTGCCTCCCGCAGAGCGTACTTCTGTCAAGGGAGGGAGGGAATCCCCCCGCTCCACCGTTTTTTTCTGTATAACGTAGAGAAATGCAGTGTTCACTGATACGTAGCGCTATCGTTCTTCTGGTTAATGGTATAAAACATGTTGTTTACCCATCACCGCTAACCCTTCAGGTCTGGCTAAACAGGTCGAAATCGGACACTGCCAACTGACGGGTCTCCTCTCCCAGTATTCGTCTCTTGTCCATAAATCAAGAATATTTTCCGCCAAAGAGTGGCGCCCAACGCTGGTTGAGCTCCTCACAAACAGGATGGCTTTATCAAAAATTAAATGTAATGTCAAGGTCACACGCAGGTGCACGAAGCAACATAGTGTTTTCGCGTTCGAACATAATTGTAATGTAGCGTTCGAATAACAATCATAAAGCGATGAAACAGACAAGTGGAGTTGGACAGGTGCACTGCAACACATTCGAAGTTCAGTAACTCGATGGAAGGCTATGCAGTAACAGTTAGCCTGGTAGCATCACCCGCTTTGAGGGTTACACTGTTCACACCTTGTCGGCCTTATGCCACACCCGGGGCACGATTAACAGCTGTCCCGCCTCGCGGCGACCATCCACGTGTCGTTGAGTTCCCCGATTACCCGACGCGCCGCCACAGCCGCTATCACGCTCGATTTGCAAAATAAACACGGCCGGCCAGGGTCCGGTGGGTGTTTATTGCGCACCGCGACGGCCATGTTTCAGTTGCCATGACGACCCAATACCAAGCCATCATCGGGAAATAAACGCCGCGCCGGACCTGGCTAATTGATAGCGATCCGATTCGGTCAGCGTCGCTCTGCTGGCGACACACTGAACAAGATTAAAGACGCCATTAGATGTACGACGGCCAAAGTCGGTGATGTACGAGCCGAACGCGCACCAACGCTCGGCGACTTAGAAGCGGGCGAGTGCAGGGTGGTGAAGGCGGGTGTTGCCTACCGGCGCACATTTCTCGTGTGGCAGCCGATGCATGTCGAGTAGCAGTGCAGGCGGCGTGTTTGCGCCGGTGTGGCTCACGCCTGTGACGGCGGTTAGTTCCGCCAGGGAATACCACCATCGATCTTGGTAAGCAGGATGTGCGAGTAGGTGACGGAAACCTGTCGCAAGCTACCGGCAATGAACTGTTTTGTTGAGACCCTCCATCACCGTAATTCACAGTCATTTCCGCATACTTAGCAATTGTTCCCAAGGCGCAGCGGAGGTTGATCGTCGTTTCACGTAAATGTCTGCTGGAGATGCCATGTTCAACGGTTATCAACGGTTCAGCATGTGTCTGATGCAGTTAATGTCATGAAAACGCTCTAGCATATGTTCGTCCATCCTGACCTTGCTGTCCCGCCTCCCGCAGCTCTGCGAACTCATTCATTTTATCTTAAGGGATGATTGTCGAAATACACGAAAGGTAATCATTATGGATATATTTTGCAGCAAGTATCTGCGGAGAGGTAGTAACTATGTGAGAGGTAGTAACCTCTCACATAGTTACTACGCGAATTGCCGTCGAATTACTCCCATTCTGGTTCGATGCGTATCATCCTTATTACTTCACCAGTTTTTACTCCTACTTCGGGTAGTATTCACTTATTTGTACACTTAACTGCCATGACACCATAAAACCGCAAAGACTGGCAGAATGTCCATAAACATATTTTGAATGACTACAAATTGTCTTGAAATGTGCATTTCTGCGTGATGCATACTGCATTCATGCAATTCATGCAGATATTTGACGGTCTAGCTTTTTATTTCAAATGTATACTTATGAAGTAGCATCAAAGTGAATAGCACTGTCGAAGGTTCTTGGATGCATTTGCCAACGCAAACCGCTTTATTAGTTTTCGAGTGCGAGATCAAAAGGCGCATAAATACGCGAACGGAAATATGCGCGGATCTGTTCATAAATCACTATTTTCTATACCAAGGCTGAAGATCTCTTACCAAACAAGAGGATCTAGTCCTTATTTTCAGGACATGTCAGGTTGAATATGGAAAATAAAAAATGCAAATTAGCAGGGTACCAACCCATGGGGTCCAGGACCATTACCACCCATCCCACCCGGAATATTCAGGCATGGATGTTGCTTCATATATTTTTCGCGCAGGTGAATCTTCAATGTTGAATTTGCACCTCCCACAATGTATTTAAATTTAATATGGGATCGTATGGAGTGTGACTCCAATACATTTGGGCCCACCCATTGCCTTCGTGTATTGCCACCCACCCCAATAATTTAAAGAAATCTACGCCCATGCTTCCGGGCATGATGTATGCGTATATTCATGCATATGCAAGTATGTTTGAACTTACGTATGAGCAAGTAGCAAAAGACTACGCGATGATTTATGCGCAAACCACTATTGCAAAGTTAATCACGGTATGTACACCTGGTACGACAAGCGAAACAGGTGTCATCTGAACCAGGCGCAAGCGGCCGAATTGCTTCAGGAGCTAAGACCAAACATTTCCTTTCAAGAAGTAGCCACAATCTACCAACTCACCTTCAGCATATTCCCACCGGACTATTTGGAAGGCAAACCGGGATGACCAGAGCCGGTGTCGGTACTGGCCTGGCCTCGGGCGACACCGTGGGCGCGTGCACCTGCGCCGAACCTACCTCCCGGTGTGCCAATCCCACGGCCGCCGACGTAACCGGCCGTACCTGTTCCCCGGCAGCCTCGCGCCGCGACCGACCGCCGCCAGTGACGTCACCACCCGGAGCGCGCCCGGCCGCACGTGCTCCGCCCGCCACGCTCGCGCCAGAACTGTCGCCGCCCGTCGGAGGCCGTCCGCGCCACGACTGCGCTCTCGCCGGCTGCCCCCCCCCCCACACACACACACTCTTGAGCCGCCCGCCCGTCTTATCTCCGTCCAGTCTCCGGGTCCACACCATGCGATCGATGTTGGACTTCGTCTGCATTATTTCGCGAGCAACTTGCGAACTAACTAACTAGGCTGATTTTGCCAAATACCAATATATTCTGATGGCGCTATCAACCCAGCTGTATCCTGAGATAAAGCATCGCGAATGGTCACAACCTAGTGAAATTTGAAAGTATTTGAATCAATTTTTCCCGGGGGGGGGGGGGGGGGGGTGTAACCCCCCCCCCCCTTTTTTTGGGGTTGTTGGGGGTGTTTTTGGGGGGGTTTTTTTTTTTTTTTTTTTTTAAAAAATTTTTTTTTTTTTTTTTTTTTTTTTTTTTTTAATTTTTTTTTCCAAACCCTTTTTAAACCCATACCTTTTGGTTATATTTGGAGCAGGTGCAGTTCCCGGCCGAGAATCCTCCTTCAAAAAGCATGGGTCAGGACAATTTCAAGAAAAGCTTCATGTAAGCACATTAAGCAGACTCGTACATGTGCGACACATTCCAAGGACCATGAGCATGTTGCTGAAACGTGGCATGATTTCTGGACAAATATGCAAAATCCTAGTGATTGGTCACCAATATGCGGCGACCTTCTTCAAGGTGCTGTGTTCTACAGCTTTAAGGTCCTAGCAGTGCCTGTGGTTGGACTGTGGTTTAGACACTGAAATTACTCATCCACAAAATCGGTAACTCGGCATGAAAATCATAACAACGGGCGATTGTTCAGGAAACTTCCACTCCAATACTCCGCTCTTCACAAACCAAGTACATTGACTCGGTTCCCTCGGCGTCTCCTATTTTTCCGGTTCATCACCTTTTTTAATGTCCGCCACCCAAAAAAAAGGTGACCAGGAGCGCACCCTCTTCCTATCTAACGACTGCAAGCACCTTGCATTAACGCCATAAAATAAACAGTAAAGTCGCGGCACTCCCAACTAAGAGATGGAATGCACATAAACACACACACAAAGCACCCGATATTGGAGCAATAAAACTAATTATAAAGAATGCTCTAAGTAGTCATACCCAGGGGAGGCATACGATTGACCCTGGATCCATCCCAACAAGAAATTAAGGTATAAACTATAATGTTAGCAGTTTGTTTTTGGTCAGATGGTAGTAAGCACTGCCGATTTGTACTTATTATTTCTCAACTTTGGCTCCTCCCACAACTACATCCAGCTAAGCATAGGCTTTGTTGCTGGGTGGAATGTGGGAGGAACCAGTGGTTGAGTGTTTTCAACTTTATATGTAGTTAAGCACACACACACACACACACATACGTGCACATGTGAATATTCCTATATGTGTATGTCCCTTGTATCCAACAGATGTAGTGAATGCGTAATAAATTTAGGATTTTTAAGCTCAAGAAGTATGTCGTAATGTGATTTTTAAGAACAGTCCTAGAATTTGGTATATCTGTATGCAGAAAATGCTTTGCTATGATAGTATTCCAAAGCTTGGGTCCATTGAAGTTTTGCTATATCTTTGACCTTCAAAATGTGATATTTTTTAAAGATAGGGTTTGTACTCTGATGGGGAAATACACCCTCAATAATCCGCATCATCCTTTTCTGACGTAAGGATAAATTGTGTGTCCGATTAGCGTAGTTTGTACCCCAGAGCAAATAGCAATAATTTACATACGGAAGAATTAATGCATTATACAATTTTAGGAGGTAATATTTGCCTATTGGATATTCCATTTTTGATAGCATTCCTATGTTAAGACTTATTATGTTTCAGACACTGCTGATATGGGATGCAAATTTCAAATTTTCATATATGTATACACGAAGATATTTTACCGAATTCCGATGCAAAATAGAAATTCATTTAAATACAATCTGGATGTCAATATCTGTTTTGTGATTGCTATACAGCTGGTATACAATTTTTCATTCATTTAACGACAAAAGATTTGAATGTAGCCATTGCGATTTTTTGGCAAGGAATTTGTGATCTTGTTATGAAGCTCTGTACAGTCAGTGCGTTTGAAAAGAAAAATGGCTGTGTCCTCAGCATATAAATGTCTCACATTCTACATGTAAATTTACAAGATAATTTCTATATATTATAGAGAGTAAGGGGCCTAGAATTGAGCCGTGAGGCACAAAAGTTCATTTTTCCTGAATGCAGAGGTACTGTTATTTGTTGTAGTAAACTGTGTTCTTCATGAAAAATATGACTATCATTTTGATTTCATTTCCTTTCAAACCATGTTTTTCCATTTTTACACACAGTATTTCTTTGTGAACGGTATCAAATGCCTTTCTCAAGTCAAGGTAAATTCCTACAACATGTGTGGACTTCTTCTTTCATATGGAAAGATGTGGACCTCTGTTTTCTGAAACCAAATTGCTTATCAGAAAGTGGGTTGTGTAGGCTTAAATGTTCCAAGAGTTGGTTGTAGATTATCTTTACCAATATTTTTGACAGACATGGACGAATACTATTTGGTCTGTAGTTACTAAATGTTGATGAGACACCTGTTTGTGCATGGGCATTACAACAGGGATTGTGAATACCTTGGGGAAGATACCGCTACTCATACATAAGTTGATGATATGGGTGAAGTGTGGTAATATGGACATATATGACTGTTTAAATATCCTATAATGTATTATATCAATTCCAGACCCAACAATTTTTAAAGAACCAATTATTGTATCGAAGTTCTTTTCTGTTACTGCTAATAGCACCATTGATATATCTGGGTAGGTGTGCATATATTGTAAAGCATTGATGTTGTTTTGAGGAATTTGTTCTCTCAATTTTGATGCAATTTCTGTGAAGTACTTATTAACCGGTCCCGTCTTGGGGGGGCTTCAACCGCCCCCCCCCCCCCTTAAGTTTTTCGCCGATAGCGGACGAACGGTGCCCGGCAGCGCGCCCAAATTTGGTATGCCTTTTCCCACATCAATTTGACATGCTGATTCAAATTTGTTAGGTCAGGTCATCTAGGGTCAACGAGTTAGTCGGGGTCAAATGAGATCACCTCCAAAAAAGTCCAACTAGTCGTCACGCTTCAATGGATGCAGATATTTTAGTGAAACTTTCAACGTTTGCTTATCTTTACGGATGCAACAAAACGTACTAAGGAAATTTCTCTCTTTTTTTTCGTTTTTGACTACATATAAATTTTGCGTATTTGCCAAATTGCAGATGAAATAGATAATTCTGGCTGAAGTAAGCATTTTTATTAAGGAAAGTTGACTTCAAACAACGTTTCTCGGTCTACTCTACCCATTGGAAAAGGAAAATTCAAGAAAACTTGAAAACTCAAAATTTTTAAATAAAAAAATGGGAGGAGACCAAACAAACTATAGCCCTGGTCGATTTCGCTGTCCTTTTCTCACCCCAAATAATTTTTTTCATATATCACCAAAATGAACTCTGCAGAGTCAAAAACATAATGTAAGTCGAGAAAAGTCGTGAAAATCTAGCCCCCTGGTGACGTCACTTTTGGGAGGAAATTGTTTTGACGGGTGGACCCGGACCTTACTCGTCGAGCGCTTTCCGATAACCCCTCTTTCGATTTCGTGCGATGCTTAGTTTGGATTTTCCCACGAGACGGGGTGTGAGGATTTGACCGGAAAGACGGCGCGGGTTAAATCCTTCAGCTATAGCTGCGTCATTTCTAGAGTGATGTTTGTATCTGCGTTCATTTTTGTCAGGGATATTATGCTTTCAAAGAGATTGCCTGAGTATCTGCGAAGTATTTTCCATGTATCTTTTTGATTATTTTTATATTTGCAAAATGCTACCTCATAATGAAGTATCTATGCTTTTCTGATTATTGTGATCAGTATGTTTTTGTACCTGCTATATTTTGCATTGCTTTCAGCAGTTCGATATGTACGTTTTAGTATAAATATTTGCTCTTGTTGATTGAGCATAATATTGCAGGTGAAATTCATGGTTTTATGGAGGCTGTTTTTTCTTGATATGACTTAAGTATATGCAAGGGTATCAATCCCACTCATGTACGCATTAATTAAGTACTACCTCCTTTCTCAGGATCATTTTCATCAAAAGTCCCTCCAAGTTCATTAGCTAGATGATCCTTCAGCCTTCTATTTCATTAAAGTCAAAGGTACTTCTTGTTCTTTTTGCAATTATTGTTCTTTGAACTGACAATTGTGATGTTGAAAATATAGAGAATAGTTCAGAGAAATAAGATTGAATGATGCCAGTTTGTTTTATTTTGACACATCATTACATAAAATATTGGCACTTAATGTGCATGATGTATCACATACGCGAGTACCCTTTAATATAATGGGAATAATATCATGAGAGCATATAGACATGAAGAATGAGTCAGCAAAGTGGTCGTTTGGAATTGAAAAAGTTAGTGTTTAGATATCCAGTGATTTACATAGGAATGTTCAATTGGTTTATTGTTGTTTGACACTCCTCAAATTCTGACAGAAGTTGTGCATTATGACCAGGTGGGCGATATATATTTCATGTCAAAAGAGTTTATGTATTACTCAATTCCATTTGGAGAAAAACGCCTTCAACTTCAACAGCAACAAAATTGAATGGATAAAGCTGTTTTTTTAGTGATTTCAAGGAATACATCGCAGACCATCCCCAATTTTGTTTTTATGCTTTTGCAGAATAGTTCATCATCTTCATCATCTAAGTTAAATTTCTGTTCGTTTCCTTTTTGTAGCCAGGTTTCAGAAATACATATAAGGCTCCATTTGTGATTCAGCTGGTTTAGGAAGATATTGAGCTCAAATTTATTTACTATGGACCTTGCATTCAAATGGAGAATATTTATGTTTCTTCCTAAGTCAGGACCCATTTCAGCCTGTCTACTGATATCCTTAGCATCGTTAGAAGCTACAATTCTCTCGAACGCGTTCAAAACGGAATACGTAAGGACAAGGCCATCTGAGTTTATAATCAAGAATGGGTTAAATGTTTTATTTTCAAAGCTAAGTAGGTATTATAACCTAGTTGTAGGACTTATGTAGTAAGGAAGTTAAATAATTATATTATAGCAATATACCTGTTCTTCTCACCGGACTGGGACGACTACATATCTAGACCGGAGGTGCATTGCGATAAGTCGAGAATATGTACACGATTGTTTAAGTAATACTGGCAAGTTGAAAAAAGTTGTGCAATATGTGTCTGTCAAAAGAAAGAAAGAAACAATTCATTATGAAGTAAGCCATGCGTATATC
Source organism: Imbricaverruca yamaguchii (assembly GCA_034440575.1). Lineage (NCBI taxonomy): Eukaryota > Metazoa > Arthropoda > Thecostraca > Neoverrucidae > Imbricaverruca > Imbricaverruca yamaguchii. Next base: position 2,722,087 of record JAOTOL010001619.1, on the reverse strand, counting down.
ACACCAAAAAAGCTCCTCGGAAGCAAAATTGGAATATATTCATTATGTGCATAATTGTCTGTGCATTCAAAAACAATTTCATATTACACAACAGTTATTTAATATATTTCAACAAAAATATAGTATAAATCTTATCTAAGGTAATAAGCTTCATTGATTACAAAGTACTAACGAACAGTTCATTCTCTATTTCATTCCTAAATGTTTAATGAGCGGCAGGTTTCCTACACAGAGGATTATACGGCCTCGCACGGCGCGCAGGACGAACGTGTTGTTTTTTTTTTTGGTTAGGTGCTGGGTGGTGGTAGAAGCCATTGCATGCAAACATTTTGATCCAAATATGTTTGTTCAGCTATTTGCTTAAACTGGGTAAATATGCATGAGTTAATTCAGTTGGTTTGATCACAGCCGAAATGGTTCACAGCCGAAAGGTACGTACAAGGCTACTATCTACTATCAACATGAGCAGATTGAGGTGCTATTTTAGCTAGTGCGAAATACAGGCATGTACCTAGGCAGGACCTATGTGAATTTAAATATGGTTGCATACCACATAGGTAATCATACGTCTGTTACTGCCTATTAATCGAATCATCACAGTGCTAAAATATGAATGCAGGTTAAGTAGGAATAGTTTAATTTCCGTCATGTTGATTTGGGATGTATACCTGGGCAGGTACCTAAGTAGCTGGATAAGTTAAATTCAGATGTCTAAAGCCAGTTGGTAGCATATTTTATCAGGTATCTGGCAGGAATATCTGCATGACATCCAGGAAAACAGCTGAGACCGAGTCAGCAAACGAGATCAGTTAATTTTGTATGGCACCAGAAGACCCAAGCATAGGTGCCAAGAAGAGTGGATACAATTGAATTTCACTCAATAAGTCAAATAAATAATAAGTGTTTCCATCAATGAGTTCCACATGTTCCAGCAATGTATTACCAACCAGTCTTGACAGGTATATTGTGTGCTAAATATCACATTGGTGAAATCATTCACCTCCTTCATTGGTTTGCCTACACCTTCTGGGGAGCTCCATAATTTAACACTGGAGTGGTTGCATGATACCCCTGGTGTTTCAGGTTAAGAGGTTTCTTTGAAGCAGGCCATGGTAAGTGGCTTATTCTTCATTCACACACACATTCACTCACCTATCTGCCATGTCATACCAAATAGAGCACTGGTAGTATGAATAGGAGCAGCCCAGGGGCATCTTTGTTTGGTCATTGCATATGATTCGAAAAGTCATCTATCAAAAATATTGGTGTTCATATGTTTGTTTAAGTGTTTCATCACATTGAATCAGAACCACCCCATGCATTAAAATGATTAAGGTGATTATTATGATGATACCAGTAAGTAGTGTTTCATAAAGGTATCTTGTATATAGTCCAGCCATCTGGCACCATGTGTTCAGTTAAGTTGAAGTACGCACGTGCATGATCAGTTTTGCTGCTCTGGACTTACTTCCAGTCCCCTAGTACTTTTCCCCCTTTGCCTCCCTTCCCACTCCTGGTTGTCCTGACAATATACTCTCCTAAGTCAGACCTCTGGGAAGCAACTCGTCTAGCTAGGGTGCTGTTCGTGTTTGTTGATTGCAGCTATTGCTCCGTGTTCGTTCTGTTCTGTATGGTCATTTGTCAGTTGCATCCATTATCTCATCCCCGCTCATTTCCGGATGTATGTGTGCATACTTTTGTTCCCTTGTTTTTTTTTCGGGCCATGATGTTGCCATTTTTGGAACGATAGTTGCAGATGTGTTTCTTTTCCCACATTTCACCCAGTACCTGTACTTGTTTTGCACGCTTTGCAGTGAGGTTTTCATGTATGGTTATTTCTGTTTTGTGTTCTCCTGTTTGGTTGAATTTTGTTTCATACCTATTTCATTCCTATTGCCTAAATCCTGAAATTGTATCGGTACACGCCTGTTTTGGCGCAGACGATGACATGCAAATGTTGCCAGAGAGTTTTACACCTAACTTCTCCTCAATTATTTTTTGGTAATCTCCCCGGTTTTTATTGAGGTTCAAAATTTTTAATTGGGGCTCATGGAAATCCACCACCACCTAGAATGAGCGAGTCCTTTCTGGTGTATTGTTCTATGTTGTCAACCGTGCAGTTTAATTCTGAGAAGAAAAAAATTGAGTCTTGTTTTCCTCCGTTAGATGTTTTGTCTGGTTGGTTGCTTTCTTATTTTCCTTTTAATATCCTCAATTTCCTCTCGAAGTTCTTTCATCTTTTCATTCACTGCTTCTTAAATTAGTTGCTTAATTACGTCCATGACACCTCCGATCTATGTACAATCCGAGTTTAGGTTATGTTTAGATTAGTAATATGAGAATTACTAAAAAGTATAACTTGATGAAAATATCCCCCTATCAAAATAGACAAATGTAAGGAGACAAAAAGGAACATTCAACTCCCTGTGGTAGTGCGTCGAATTCGGCCCAAGGTGTCGGGCTGGCACGTCCGTCTCCTCCGGCGCACTGGACTGAACCATTCGTAGTACGCTCGCAAAATATGCAACTGAGCTAATTCAGTTTCAGTAGATAATTCGTTAGCTTATCAGTGCCAATGGTAGAAGTGCATTCATGCATTTCAGTTGGCATCCATACCAGGAATGGACGTATTAAAGCATTTTTAGTTCCACAAAAACAAACCTAAATCGTGTAATACGGAGATAATTCATCAAGCGAGTGGTCGGTAGACGCGCACAGCGGTGGATCGGCGCGCACAGCGCCATTGGTTCAAGCAACGGATCAGAGTAGAGGAGAGGTGCCGTCAGTTTCCACCTCCCTGTTGGCCGCCTGAACGCCAGCCAGAGCCGTATCCAGCGCTTGCGCCACGCTCCGACACCAGCGGCCGTTTTTGCGCCGGCTCTCGGCAGGTGGCCGGTGGCGTCGATCGGCCGACCACCGCCTGCCGGTCCCTGCACCGTCTGCACCGTCTGACCGGCTCCCAAGTGCCGGCGTAAAATTCCGCCAACTTCGACCGTTCTGTGCGCGCTGGCAGCGTGGCACGGAGCCGGCTTCCCGGCGCCCTGTCCGCATGAGAATGAACAACAGGCCAGCCGGCAAACGTCCGCCTCCGGCTGGCGGCAGCACGTCCAGTGCCGAACAAGTTTCCGCGGCGGCGGCCGTCCGCGGTCGGTAGCCTGCGTCGTGAGCGAGCAGACTGGCAACGAGGAATACAGTTTGATGCAACCGAATGCATTGCATATCTTGGTGTGATGTTTTAGCAAGTTGGATTGCTAGAACTAGATGCTATGTCGTTATGCGAGTAACTTCGATCTAACTTGAGCGGCTCGCATTCTAGTCAAATTTATCAGATACATATGGAACATGTGTGTATCTATGGAATGCAATACATAATATAAAATATAAATATATACAACACGGCACATGCGCATACATGTGCCGTGTATGCAACATGTCACATGTAGATCACCTCGCTACAATTGTTGACCGAGCTGATGGCACTGACTCATGATATCCTGTGTGATTGTAATCGAGTCGTCGTCGATTTATTTATTCGAGTCAGCAAAAAATATACACCATGACCACGCGACACAATCCAAAGGGCACTTCCACATGACTTCGTTTTTTTCAGGCAGGAGAGTAGGATTGGCTTGGACACATCAGCCATCGAGGCTGGTGCCGAACACAGGCCCATCGTTCAGCTCTGGCCAGATGGCGACCTGACCAACTTGACGGCCTGCAAAGTTGATGTGTAATGTGCATGGTACATCATCAGTCTACACCGTGTCAGTGCAGGGCAGAAGGCGCACGAACTGTTTTTGATGTCAGCTCCGTTCGGGTCAGTGCTAGCGATGTGAAAGCTGTAGCATTGCGGCGTGTTATATATTTAACTCTGCATCGAAATACAGCAAATAGCGTTGCTTCGCGATACAATTCTTATATATGGAGGCTCCTAGAAGAGGGATCGGGCGACCCGACGATCAAGAGCCACTCCAGAAAGCACTAGAAGCCCAAGAAGCACACAGAACAGAAGAGCAAGAGGCAAGAAGATAAGAAAGAAGACCAAGAAGCAAGAAGACAACGAGCAAGAAAACAGGACGCAGAAAGGTGTCCAGGCACACTTGACAAGCACACTTGCGATTCGAGAAGGAGATTTACACTCACAAAGTCCCCAACTTCTCTTTGTCTCCCCACTAACCTTGACCTCCGCAGGAAACCTAACGGTATTGATAAGCGCATTGATCTGAACGACTGCAGCCGGGGCAAACACCAATGGGCGAAAGCTCGGTCCTGGGTGGTGCAACCAATCTAGGTGTTTTCTTTTCAGTAAAGAAGGTCACCTTGCCGGTGTGGAGAGACTGATTTTCACATTGTGCCACCCACGCGGCGTCTGACGGCCACTTGGCGCACGGCGCCTACCTAGTACCCAGCACGTACACCGAACCGAAACACATCGCACGAGTCTTCCTTAGAAGAACACATCGCCACATCCTGAAAACACCACATTTCGCATCACTTCACATCACATCGCACCTTCCACATCACTCTACGCACACAGAACAGCGCCGATACACGCACGCTACTCGCCACAACCCATCCAACCACCAGCCATATTCGTTTGCACTGCACCGCACACTCAACATGAGCCGAGCTAAGTTTTCTCCTCAGAGCTGGATAAGATCTCACTCGTCAACATGGCAACATTATTCGACGGAGGATCCTTCCTCGACGGCACAGCAACAGTAGACCACATCAGACAGAAGGTAAGACCTATACACACAACATATTAGTGCTGACCGTCAACACATACCAGCTCCCACCACACGTGCACATGCACGAGAAGCAGTATGACGTACAAGTCTTAAACTCTCCATGCAAACCACTGCAACTCGACCGCTCTCTAAGCCATCCTGAACCCTCAGTCAACCAATGGTTATTACTTGCTCTCGGAAAATACATCGGATATAACATCGGCGGAAATTTTTGGCATCTTCAACAAATTCGCAGCTGTCAGCAATCACAAAACACCCGTATTCACGGACCGATCAAAACACTGAGTCAAAGTGGGCATCGGCATCACTGGACGAGGCCTTAGGCTTTCCAGGCGTCTACCGAATTACTTTTCCGTTTACACCGCTGAAGAACTGGCTATTCTAGCCGCTATTTCCATTCTAAAGATGCGTAAACGAGAAACGTTGTAATTTGTTCAGATTCCAAATCAGTCCTTCAGTCAATTAGCAACACGCACGACTGCCCACATCCAGTCGCTGATCGAATCAAACAAGCAGTGGACCGTAACGTAAACAACATTTCCCTCCTCTGGATTCCGGGCCACGCCAACATCCCAAGAAACGAGCAAGCAGATCGGCTGGCAAAGCAAGCAGCTCCTCCCACCTCCACCTACACATTTTCTTGCGGAAGAGTAAAGTAAACTAAAACTATAACATCCAAAGGTGTCTCCAGGCCCACCCATGCATCCCCTTAGCGTCACATACACTATAACGTAAGACCTCTTTAACCTATTTATATGCTTGTAAAACCCACTCGCTGTAAAAGCGGCGCAAGCAGCCTACGTCACCAACGCGGTGGCAAGCTAACCAAATTCACTAACGCACACACAGGAGGAGAAAATAGTACGCCCCCCACCTCCTCCCCCCTTCGCCCGTTGCCGTGCGATCAGGTTCCATCGAAACATCAAGTGGTTGGATCATTCTCGACCTTCCGCAAATTGCACGTGCCGATTTATTTGTGTTCACTCTTCTTGAAAATAGGTTACCTCTGTGTTAAGCAGAGAATACTGCTATGCACACTCTCATCGCGTGCATGATCTTGAGAGGAGTTGGTAATTACGCCTGCGGCCAAGCTCCGGTACCGATTGATATTATGCGTGCAAAGGCAATTGACATCATGTGCATGCATCACGATGTAGCGTGAAACATCGAGTGAATGCAAATGCGCAGCCAAGCTGCATATGATTCATTTAGTAAAAACACAGCATGTGAAAATGATGGCGGCTGTTAGCTTTCGGGCTTCGAATGGGCCACCAACAATGTCGCAGCTGGAACCTAATCACAAGAGCAGTACAGCAATACTGAGGAGAAGCAACACTCAACCAAGTGGACCGCGGTTGTAGTGATGCATCGACTCGTCTCGTCTCGTCGTCTTGTCATCTCGTCGTCTCGTCGTCTCGTCTCGTCTCGTCATCTCGTCTCGTCACCGGCATCACCGGCGTTATCGTCGTCTCGTCACCGGCGTCATCGTCGTCTCGTCGTCCCGTCGTCTCGTCGTCTCGTCGTCTCGTCGTCTCGTCACCGACGTCACCGGCGTCATCGTCGTCTCGTCTCGTCATCTCGTCGTCTCGTCGTCTCGTCGTCTCGTCGTCTCGTCGTCTCGTCGTCTCGTCGTCTCGTCGTCTCGTCGTCTCGTCGTCTCGTCGTCTCGTCGTCTCGTCGTCTCGTCGTCTCGTCGTCTCGTCGTCTCGTCGTCTCGTCGTCTCGTCGTCTCGTCGTTTCGTCGTCTTGTCGTCTCGTCGTCTCGTCGTCTCGTCGTCTCGTCGTCTCGTCTTCTAGTCGTCTCGTCGTCTCGTCGTCTAGTCGTCTCGTCACCGGCGTCATCGTCGTCCGACCTCGGCCGTCGGCAGCAACGCCTCCATCGAGCCGTCACCAGCAGCGGGTTGCGCCGCCACAGTGCCACCCGGTTCACCTAACACGCTCCGCAGTTCATCACTGCATCGATCTCGGGTCTGGACGGCGGCGTCCGCGCGCCGCCACTGGCCGACCCCGCACCGCACTCCGCCCGGGGCCGGTATCTGGTCACGACATATCCGGTCACCACAGCCGCCGACTAATGGAACTCCTGACGTCAGGCGGCCGTGCAGTCAGGCGGCCGTACAGTGCGAGCGGCTTGACCACACTGCTGGATCACTGCCGGAGGCTGGGGACGCAGAGGGGCCGGGGGCACGAGGACCCATTACAACTGCCTTTGAGACGGTAATAGATATAATCAGCTGGAGGCACCAATTACTTGGCCGCCCTGAGCCGCGTCCGACACAGGCCACATGTCGGCCCGTGCCGGACGACTATTTTCGGGGCGGTTCCGCGCGGAAGCGCCGCGACAAAGAGCGCGGTGGCCGCTGTAATTGGCAGGACGGCCCGAATATGGCCGGCCAGAGCGCAACCGCCCGCTCCGTGTCGGACGGCGCGGGAAAAAAACGCGCGCCGGCATCGTGCCGGTGAGGGAAAATCCGACAGAAGAGAATTGTGTCACTGCACAGCTGTCTACCGGAACGTCAACGCCTTTGAGGATGACTTTCGCAGCATCCGGAATCGACCACTGTGAAGATGTATCTGCCCGTCTCGGTCAAGTTCACGTAGCGGTGTTGATGTTTACATATCAATGCACATCGTATAGTCTTAAACGCATAGTGGCTACACTCTAATCGGCACTTCTGATGAACAAAGGTGTGGATGACATCACACCAACAGGCGCTGTGGAATAGCAACTCGACATCAGCCTTGGCTTATCAACGGCCTATTATGGATTCAACTTCATCTCAGCAGAAGAGAAGGGGAGAAATGGTTGTTGCAGCTACTGGCTCCTGGCTATCCGTATTCGGCAGCTTATCAATCTCACCCAACAAAGGGCCCAACATCGCCTCGCTAAACACTCGCCAAGTAATACTCAATTTACGTTGACTGACACCCATCGCCAAAGGAACGATCCAAGCCAGGATGATACTATATAGTACCTCCGCATGCAGGCCAGCTCGTCTGGAAAGTGCATGAAGCCAATTACGTCATAGCATTATGCTGCGTACACCAGACACTATGCCTAACATGGTTGCATTGTGTTAGATATTTGTTACAGTAGTAATTGAGAAGAACATCAACCCGTTTCAGTGCAAAAGATAGCTCATGCACCGCTTTTATAATAGAAGCTATATCTCTGAACCGTTCTTATATCGGTGAATATCTCTGTAGAAGCCTTAATTGTTTCACAGCATACTTTGATCCAAACTGTCCCGTGCAGGCCGCATGTACGGGACATTCTGGACCAAACATACTACTAAACGAGTACTATATACCATACATATGTTATTCTTAATTACTGAAATTAAATGTGCTTTGAGCAAACGAGCTCACATCCTCAGCCCACGCAGCATCCACATGTGGAGACACGCGGCAAGACGTCGAGCGACTGGCAGGGCATGCACGTGCTTTCTCAGTATGTGATTTCCTCGAGAGTCGGCGGCACAAGGTCCGCTGCATCAGTATTTACCGCATGAACACTAGGGCCTTTCAGGCGAGTTTAAGAACTAAGCTGAACTCTTAAGCTAACACAGTGTAAGAGTTAAGACGAGACCCAAAGCCAGCCCTCGTCAATCCACCACTCAGCTATCTTGTCGTCCATGTCGCTTCCTCCATTCAGGCAGCTATGTGACCCAGCAGTCGGATGCGTCGCAAAAGACCTCTATTCGGGCATAGTTACCTCATCATACTATTGTACAGTATGCATCTGGACTATTGTTGCGGTGACTCATAAACCTCTAGAAAGTGGCATGCATATGACAGCATGTGGTGTGAGTTTGTAATACGTTGCGGCACATGTGCGGTGCCAGCTATCGCTATGGGTGAAGTGGGCAGTAGTCACCCATCACATTAGGTATCGCAGGGTGCCGTGCGCACGTTGTGATCAAGAACGTATGCATCGTTTCTACTAAGCCACGATATCCCTTTGGGTTTGATGAGGGCACGTCGCATAACAAGAAAATAATTTACTTCTAGTATATCATGATGACGAAGGTCGAGCCGGCAAAGGCTGAAGCTACACCTTTTGTACAGCACTAAAAACGTAAAGGCGGCGAAAGGTCAGGGCCGATGCGCTTTACATTCCAAAGCCAGTTTTTTCCCATAAATATGGATTTGGGCGTCCAGATCTCGTACAAAGCCGGACAGCTAATAAGTTCCAGTTTGGTTCGGTACCATTTTGCATTATTTACCAGAGATGACAATGTTATACGCTGTGTTGTTCTATTATATATCCAAGCGTACTGCATAAAATGTCGGAAAGCAAACTTGATTAACACACTGCTTCGTCCAGGGTGCTTAGCTAGCTGTGCAGTTCGTAGTCGTTGCCCGTTACCGACAGGAACGCTGTTGTTGCCGGATATATGAAGGAAGCATCGTTGTCGCAGTCTCTTCCGAAGACTGCGCTGGCCTACTGTAGATATCGAGTAGGAAACGTCTGAGATGGATTTTAGACGTCATTGGCCTTTTCCCTGTGAATGGGGTACGCATTAACTTGTAGAAATTCAATCTAGCCAATCGATGAACCATTCGTCACCTACTCTGATCAGCTTTGTAGGTTTATCGCACTCGTCGCGATCTTAAATGCTCCACTGACATATATCATTCGAGATGGTACGATTTGGCCACGATGTCATGAGATCTGATACAGCACAGCTTGCCATTTGCTATTAAGTGGATGGCTAGGATATCATCGTACATTTGCTAACGCACATCATCACGTGATATGAGTTAAATATTTCACCATCGTTACAGCAATATAATTACCACCTGTATCAATGTCAATGACCTACTGTCTTACTATCTTATTGCTAATAACCTACTGCCAATAACAGTAAAATAAATGGCGGCCCTGTGCCGTTTGCCAGTTGCCATGCGTCCAGCGGCTGCAGTGGCGGCCGCCCTGCCGCCGCCCACGGACAGCGGCTACAGTGGCGGCCGCCCTGCCGCCGCCCACGGACAGCGGCTACAGTGGCGGCCGCCCTGCCGCCGCCCACGGACAGCGGCTACAGTGGCGGCCGCCCTGCCGCCGCACATGGACAGCGGCTGCAGTGGCGGCCGCCCTGCCGCCCTACCGCCTCCCACGTACAGCGCGGCTCGCTGTCAGGGCCGGGCTCGGTCGCCCCGTCCGAGCCGAGACCAACTTCATCACGAGCTGTCACGCGCCGGCCGCGCGCCACCGATCTGACGTGGCGCGCCAAGTGCGTCGATAAAGTCCCGGCCGGCGACGCGTCGGCCACGCGGCGGGCATCGTTATCGTGCGGGCGGCGTCGGCGGCGTCGGCGGCGGCGGCGGCGGCGGCGGCGGCGGCGGCTGGTCTCGGCTGACGCGCGGGAATCCCTCATTTTCGCGCCGGCCGACAGCTGGCGTTGACGCGCCGGGCGGCAGCGCGCCGCCTCTGGCCGCGGCGCCACCCGCTGACGACAGCGCCGGCGTCGTCGAGTGGCGCGAGTGTCGGACGGCCGGGCGTCAACAGACGGTCGGGCCGGGCTTTGTCGGCGCCGCCGTCTGCCGACGGTTGTTCAATGACACGTCTCGGCCGACACGTTAAATTCCCGCGAAGCAGCGCGCACGCGCCGGTCGGCGCTGCAGGCGCCGGCTCGCGGCCCGGCCTTGTTTGTGTGTGTGTGTGTGCACACATGTCGCCTAGCAAGAAGACGACACGCCGTCGTGTTTCGCGAAAGTGGCTTGAAATGTGTTCAAGAACTTGCACACGCCTACGCAAACAGACGAGGACAAGTCGCAGTGAACGTCAACTGAACGTGTGCTGCTTGCAGCTGACATGCCGTGCCGCAGTTCTGGGTGCACACGTCTGGAAGACAAACAACCGGGCCTACACGTGTTAAAGGTGTGATACACAGATTTCATCAGTGTATTCAGCTGTACACCAAATCACACTGCGTGCTGACGGCACATAATCACTGAGCCAACAGGCTCGCCGATGGACGGCTGGCAAAACACAGGTGACGTGACAATCGCTCGGATCATCTGGCGGACTCGTGCGCACAGCTCTGCACATCCCTGCTCGTGGGGCGTTGCTAGCGATTGCCTTTCGACCGGAGGCGCGACACGGGATGGAGTTGGCAGCTGAAAGTAGTTATTTCCCCTAGATTAGTTGTCCGGGCCTTGTTTGAGTTGTGGTATACTATTGCCGTTCAAATAGCTCAGTTCCTAGAGCCACAGCTTTCACCGGTCCTCCGTGTGCTGACAAGACTTGAGTCTTGTCGTGTTCGAGTTGGAACACGAGCTGGGAGCTGGAATGGTCTGGTGGCAGCTGGTGTATACAAGTCGAGGGTCATATCAATGAGGTGGTCGGCTCGGTGCATTGACTACCCGTCAACACGAGCGACACATCCGTCTGGAACTGCCAGGGCCGAGAGCAGGATCAGAATTCATTCCATTAGCCAGTTCTGCATGGCATATATATATATATATATATATATATATATATATATATATATATATATATATATATATATATATATAGTGCGTGTGTGTGTGTGTGTGTGTGTGTGTCGTCACTGACGCATCTGTCTGATCTAATGACTTGGTCCATGCCACAATGCCGTCTCCAAAGACAAGTCCCGCAATCGCCTTCTCAAAGAAACATTGTTCCACAATAGCAGGTCAGAGGTTGCAGACACTATCCCACAGATAAATACGGGATCACGGGCATTGTGCTGACAGGCAGGTCCGAGGCCGGGGTTACAGCGGTCGTCCGGCAGAGGTGTCGACAGACGGCGTGTCGCCGACACGGCTATCGAGGTGTCGCAGCACGTGTCGACAGGTGACGGCCACCATACGGCCTGAGACATCTGTCAACAGTCAGCCGTCAGCCGTCAGCCGTCAGCCGTCAGCCGTCAGCCGTCAGCCGTCCGCCGTCAGCTATCCGCCGTCCGCCGTCAGCCTTCCGCCGTCAGCCATCCGCCGTCAGCCATCCGCCGTCAGCCATCAGCCGTCAGCCGTCAGCCGTCAGCCGTCCGCCGTCAGCTATCCGCCGTCAGCCGTCAGCTGTCCACCGTCCGCCATCAGCTGTCCGCCGTCAGCCTTCCACCGTCAGCCATCCGCCGTTAGCCGTCAGCCGTCAGCCATCAACAGTCAGTCGTCAGCCGTCAGCCGTCAGGCGTCAGCCGTCAGCCGTCAGCTGTCCGCCGTCAGCCATCAGCCGTCAGCGAAGCGAACGAGAGTCAGCACTGCATGTGACCCAGTGGCGATAGGACTTCTTGACTGACTGATTGCCAGAGCTGTCGGGAACTAGTTGCTGATTGCCAGAGGTGTCGAGAGCCTGTCGATACCCGCTGTGTTCATCACTGCTGTTGGACCAGGTAACTCCCCCAAACATTACAGCGTGCTTCCGGAGGGAACAACTGCGCCTGGGACCATCATTTCGTGGCGTTCGAAGGCGGGTGGAGTGAACCAATGTTCATCCATATGATCTGTGTTAAATTGTGCACTTAGTCATCGTAAGAAAATTATCTAGCATGACTTGTTTTCAATATATTGTTATGCTGGGTTATTTACATTTCGACCCAGCTAGGTGACCGCTAGCCTGCATAGACTCCTCAATGCAGTTTCTGAATTATTTAGTATGATTATGTCAAGTCATGTTCTAATGAGCTAATTGCAACATCTTATCAGATATAACTATGCAGTGAGCTGATGCTGAATATGGTTAGCTTCTGTGGTGCCTGTTTCAATGCTAGCTGGTACTGTAGCGGCTGTTGAAACAGGTAGCTGGTACTGTAGTGCCTGTCTCTATGGTAGGTGGTGTGGTATGGCTGCTGTGGTGCTGTAGTGGCTGTCTCTATGGTAGGGGTGCTGTAGTGGCTGCTCTATGGTAGCTGGTACTGTAGTGGCCGTCTCTATGGTAGGTGGTGCTGTAGTGGCTGTCTCTATGGTAGCTGGTACTGTAGCGGCTGTTGAAACAGGTAGCTGGTACTGTAGTGGCTGTCTCTATGGTAGGTGGTGCTGTAGTGGCTGTCTCTATGGTGGCTGGTACTGTAGTGGCTGTCTCTATGGTAGGTGGTGCTGTAGTGGCTGTCTCTATGGTAGGTGGTGCTGTAGTGGCTGTCTCTATGGTAGCTGGTACTGTAGTGGCTGTTGAAACAGGTAGCTGGTACTGTAGCGGCTGTCTCTATGGTAGGTGGTGCTGTAGTGGCTGTCTCTATGGTAGCTGGTACTGTAGTGGCTGTTGAAACAGGTAACTGGTACTGTAGCGGCTGTTGAAACAGGTAGCTGGTACTGTAGTGGCTGTCTCTATGGTAGCTGGTACTGTAGTGGCTGGCTCTATGGTAGCTGGCGCTGTAGTGGCTGTCTCTATGGTAGCTGGTACTGTAGTGGTTGTCTCTATGGTAGCTGGTACTGTAGTGGCTGTCTCTATGGTAGCTGGTACTATAGTGGCTGGCTCTATGGTAGCTGGTGCTGTAGTGGCTGTCTCTATGGCATCTGGTAGTGTGGCGCCTGTTTCTATGGTAGCAAGTTCTGTAGTAAGCTTGACACCGCCCATGGTGTCAGATATTAAGTGGTTCTGCAGTGTTGTGATCTCGGTTTCCATGGTAACTGCCGTGCTGTGGTGTTCGTTTCTGTGCCGGCTGCAGTGTTGTGGTGTCTGTTTCTATGGTAGCTACGGTATTGTGGTGTCTGTTTCTAGGGCAGCTACAATTTTGTGGTGTCTGTTTCTATGTTAGCAGCAGTGTTGTGATATTCGTTTCCATGTTGACTGCAGTGTTGTGGAGTCTGTTTCTTTTGTAGCTGCGATGTTGTAGTATCTGTTCATATGGCAGCTACGGTGTTGTGGTGTCTGTTTCTATGGTAGTTGCAGTATTGTGGTGCATGTTTCTCTGGTTGCAGCAATACTGCAGCGACAGGCTGTCCGGCTGTCTGTTTGTGCTTGTTTACGTCTGCAGTGAGGCCCCGTCCTCACCACGTCTGGCTCTGCTCTGTTTCCTGCTACATCGTATGTTATAAACTGTCGCGCTGTAAATGATCCCGCACATGTATACACTGAGATAAGAGCGTTGAAACTGGTCAATAGACCAATGTAAACAGGCGCCAATCTTTGATTACCGTGCAATACATCGCTCACATCGACAACATGCACCTAAATGCGTTCGGGAATTGCAATCGAGATTGCAGAGTTGAGGTCAATCTCGTTGATGTTTGCTGGACAAGTTGCATCGAACCCGTTTAATAAACTGATATTTAAGCGCAGCTGCCCCTGGAAGGGAATAGTTCCTTGTTTGGCAACATGATTGTGTCGACTGGAAGTGGGATCTAGATGAAGGCCCTTGGACTTCTTGTTGCATACTTGACATTCATTTCGTGCGCATGGTCGTCTCATCGATATTGGGATCGGCTAATACAGCGTGCTGGTTATTGATTGCGTGAATATTTCATCGCAGGCATCTGTACAAATGTATGTTCAATATTAAAAGACAGTGAGGAGATTCAGCGGTCCGTGCGCAGTGACCAGTGACCATCGAACCTTCGCTTCCACGACCCACCACAGTGTCATCACCAAGCTACTGGCCAGCGCTGCCACCATTCCAGGGAGTCGAAAAGTTCACCAGTCACTTCAGACTGGCTCGGATCGCCTCCGCGGATCACAGAGGTTGGGCGTCACTTCAAACGGGCTCAGACCACCTCCGCATGTCAAAAGGTCACGGGTCACTCAAACTGGCTTTGACCGTATCGAGCAGACCCAAAAAGTCCCAGACGCCAAGCATCGCCTCAGGCGGGACGTGGCCCCAGGCGACACAGGGCGCCGCGGTCACAGTCAACGGGCAGCGACAGACTGCAGCGCACCCCCGGACTGTCGGTGCTGCTGGCAGTCGGAGCCTGCCAACCTGGCTAACCTGGCTCCTGCGCTGCTGGTGAGTTGCGGGATCCCTCCGCCAGGTGTGATTGGGTCATTTGTGGGATCCCACCGCCAGGTGTGATTGGGTCATTTGTTGTTGACACCAGCCCCACACGTTCCCCTGTGGCCGGCCGAACGGAATCCGATGTCGAATCGTGTTCTTGATAGATGACGGGGATTACGCGGATCATCATCGGAACGATGAATGATAGGTGCACATCGCGCGTCGCATGCACTTTAATTTAACGTGCAATTGCGAACGATTTGAGCGCAGTCGGTCTATTCAATACACCTTCACGTGAAACTGAATTGGCTGTGCTCGCGCAACAATGCAAACTCTAGTCCAGACAATCCACGCTCAACGACACCACCAGTGGCGATCAACTCACGACGCTGTCACGTACATCGTGCCAGGGACGTATCCAGGAATCGTCTTGGGGGCACTCGGTGCACCACTGAAATTGTCTGAAGAGTCGCCTCCGGCTGCGCATTCGCTGAATAGGAGATTGAGGTCATGGGTGCATTCGAATATACTGAAGGGGCGCCTTCTTCTCAAGAGGCGCTTGTTCCTCTGAGAGGAGTGTCTTTGACCGACAATCGGTTGAGAGATATGGATGGGGAATGGGGAGGGGGAACACTCGAAGCATCATCGGAAGGGTGCCTTTTACAGGCCAGATGAGAACCAAATTCCAATGTGGGGATTTGGCTCCTTTCAGTGACCTATCAATTCGCCATGCCCCCTGTGGCCCCTGTCTGCACCAGCCCTTGCATCATGTCACGGCTGCATCATTGCAATGCAGTGCATGTAAATCATCCCGGCAGGGGTTCATCAGACGTTCGCCATTTATCCATCCTGCGCTGTCTGCCGCCTCTCCGGCTGTATATGATTCTGGATTCAATGCCGACAGTCACCCGGATGCCAAACCGCCGCCGGTGGTTCAAACCCCGACGTGCAGACTAACGTCGCGCCCTGTGGCCGACCCGATATGAGCACCTGCCTGTATAACGTAAGTTGAAAATACAGATTGCACACTGACAAAAGACCTCTCTGGTAGAAACAGCACCTGAACGGAAAGTTCTCCGCATCCACGGAAAATGCGAGGTGCTAGATCTAATAGGCAACCCAGGTGACAGTCGGCATTGACTCCGAATCCTATACAGCCAGAGAGGCGGCAGACAACGCAGGACGGAGAAATGAGAAAGGCAGGTCCGTAACAGCCACTGCACGTGGAGGGAATGTATTGTTAAATAAATAAATAATAGGCTTTTACCTGGGCAAATTCGACACGTCGCTGGCATGTGCAGACGTGGGAGCGGAGAAGCGACCGGCGGCGGGAGAACGCCGAGGAATGCTGAGCTGTGTGTGGGGTGGAGCATGTGGGGGTTGGGGGGCGAGTGCCGCTGGGCGGTGTGTCTGTGCTCACGTGTCATCGTGACATCGCGTCATCGTGTCCCCGTATCCCCGTGCCCTCGTGTCCCCGTGTCCTCGTGTCCCCGTGTCCTCGTGTCCTCGTGTCCTTGTGTCCTCGTGTCCTCGTGTCTGTATTTGTGGGGAGGAGCAGCGCGGCTGTGTGTGTGTGTGTGTGTGTGTGTGTGTGTGTGTGTGTGTGTGTGTGTGTGTGTGTGTGTGTGTGTGTGTGTGTGTGTGTGTGTGTGTGTGTGTGTGTGTGTGTGTGTGTGTGTGTGTGTGTGTGTGTGTGTGTGTGTGTGTGTGTGTGTGTGTGTGTGTGTGTGTGTGTGTGTGTGTGTGTGTGTGTGTGTGTGTGTGTGTGTGTGTGTGTGTGTGTGTGTGTGTGTGTGTGTGTGTGTGTGTGTGTGTGTGTGTGTGTGTGTGTGTGTGTGTGTGTGTGTGTGTGTGTGTGTGTGTGTGTGTGTGTGTGTGTGTCTGTGTGTGTTTGCTTCAGAAGGCACACTGGCGGGTCGACTGGAGACGCGCCGTCGGTGCGGTTCCCACGCCACCGTCGCGACGCAGGACGTCCTCGTCGGTCGCTGGCGCCGTCGCGTCGCCGACCGACCAGGGTCGATTGGCCGCTCGTTGCACAGGTGATGCTTCTCGATGAGGCGAGCTTCTCGATGAAATTCGAACGCCAGTAGCAATAACGCCGTACGAGCACCGGGAAGACAGCACCGGCTTTGTACCGCCGACTACCATCCTGCAACTGCATATTTGACATGGGAAGTAACCAGGAGAATAGCACCCGCAGTGGGCACGGCATATGCTGGTTGTGGCGATCCCCGCGCTGCTGCAGCTTCGATTCTGTCAATGCTGAGGCGCGAGTGGTGTTCGGGTGTCTCAATATCGAGGGTATCAATATCGGGTGTATCAATATCGGGTGTCTCAATATCGGGTGTATCAATATCGGGTGTTTCAATCTCGGTGATCACAATCTTGGGGGTCACAAACTCCAGTGTTTCTATTTCCAGTGTCTCTATCTCGAGTGTCTCAAAATCCAGTGTCTCAATATTCAGTGTCTCAATAGCCAGTGTCTCAATAGCCAGTGTCTCAATAGCCAGTTTCTCAATAGCCAGTTTCTCAATATCCAGTGTCTCAATATCCAGCTTCTCAATCTCAGGTGTCTCAATCTCGGGTGTCTCAATCTCGAGTGTCTCAATCTCGTGTGTCTCAATCCCTGGTGTTTCAATCTCGGGTGTCCCAATATCTGGTGTCTCAGTCCATCCAGCTCCGTCCGCAGGGGAGACAAGCCGGACTCTCAGAGTTGGAGGTGCAGTGACCCCTGACCTACCGCGGCCGACATAGCAGCGACGGCGGAGGGCTGTTCGGATCAATGCGGTGCATTTGCCACATGACAGGTGAGTGGTTTTTGGCATGATCTGGTGATGTCCCCAGCCATTTCCGGGCGGGGAGCTGAATTCCGGAATGTAGATTAAAGTTAATCGAGCGAATCAGCGGAAAAAGTGGGGATCAGCGCCATAAAATCTTGCCCTGTCCCCCATTAGGCGATAGGTGACGCGCTGCAATCAGCTCTGTGATGTGTGATGTGAGCCAGTTGATCTCTGACGCCAATGCTGGATGGCTGTTACAAGGCTTCATAAGTAGTGCTCGAGAGCACGGAGCCACCTGGGTATGAAGTATGTATGATGGCATCGACATCGTACAGCCTTGTGTGAATATTAAGGTTAATTATAAGCCGACAATGTCATTGACAGTACAAGGGCACGTGTGGCTCATGCACTTGGAAGAATTTCAGGTTCCGGATGGTATAAATTATGCCTTGGAATCCTCCTTCGTGGCGAAAAGTACCGGAACTTAGCACTCTACCTATGCAAACGCTTGCATTGGAATGCGCCTTGAATGGTAAGCGGGGTTCTTTCAGGACGACGACCGAAGTGTGTCAGTGTGTGTTTTTGGAAAGGAAAGGAATTGTACTGTGTGACGACACACGTACTTGCAGCATACAACTGGAATATATTTGACATTGCACCTCCAATTCAGAGTTAGCACCCGCTGGATGAATTGCGTCATTTACGCAACTCACTCGGGACACGCACGGTCGGGCACGCGGACACTCTGCAAACCGACAGCGCGGACAATCCTGACACCCTGCAGGCAGACCGGCCCCGCCAACAAGTGTCGCGGCTGCGACACTTGTTGGCGAGCATCCGCTGCCTGCGCGTGCCCGCTGTGTCAGCCCTGCCGCCTTCCCGCGAGACGTGGCTGCCCGCCGCCGTTCCCATCCTCCCGAGCCACCGGGGAGATCGGCCGACCCGGGCGACTCCGACCTCGTCCGGAGCGTCTCCCGGCCAAGTCGCCGAGCCGCGCGCGCCGCGGCCGCGTCTCGGTCGGCGCACGGGAGTCCCGCCCAGCGGCGCTGTTGATTCAGCCCCAGCTGTTGACGCGGCCCCCGCTGTGCCGGGCGGCGGCGGGCCTGACCGGACCGAGCGCTGAGTCGGTCCACGCCGGACCGACCCGCGGTGGAGGTATGTGTACGTCCAAAAGAATTGCATGCAGAATATCTAAGCTTATAAGGTCCATGTTCATAAGATCCACGTTAATACGATATACGTTCATTAGATCTATGTGCATAAGATCCATGTACATAAGATTCATGTGCATAAGGTCTACGTACTAAAGATATACGTTCTACGTTCTACGTTCTACTCTCTGTCTACGTCCATAGGATACACATAAAAAATATATACGCGCACAAGATCTGTACAACAAGTGGGGTGTGCAGCAGATATACGTTCATAGGACATGCGTCAGCGGCCTTAGCGACATTAATTGTCACCAGAAATGCTGACATTTAAAAGAACAGAGGTAATCCTTATCGAGGCCAAAAACTAGGTGAAGTTTTCCCAGTTCATCACCCAAAACAATGCTATAGTCCGGCGCATTCCTAATGTGCAGGCAAGTGCTACTTGCATAATTCACTCCTGCTTCCTGTTGGGGATGGATAATAAACAATGCCAAGAGTTGTTGAACTTAACCCGCGCCGTCTTTCCGGTCAAATCCTCCCACCCCGTCTCGGGGGGGTTGAAGACCCCCCTCTAAAATCCAAACTAAGCATCGCACGAAAACGAAAGCGGTGTCATCGGAAAGCGCTCTACGAGTAGGGTCCGGGTCCACCCTCCAAAACAATTTCCCCCCAAAGTGACGTCACTAAGGGGCTAGAATTTCACGACTTTTCACGACTTACATTATGTTTTTGACTCTGGAGAGTTCATTTTGGGGATATATGGAAAAAAAATATTTTAAAGAAGAACAGGACAGCGAAATCGACCAGGGCTACAATTTGCCCCCCCCCACAATTTTATTCTTTTATTTTTTGGAAATTTCGATATTTTGAGCTTTCACGTTTTCTTTAATTTTCCTTTTCCCATGGGTAGAGCAGGCTGAGAAACGTTGTTGGAGGTAAACTTGCCCTAATAGAAAATGCTTACATTAGCCAGAATCCTCTATTTAAACTGCAATTTGGCAAATACGTAAAATTTATGTAGTCAAAAACGAAAAAACGAAAAATTAAACTCTTACGTTTTGTTGCATTCCTGAAGATAAGCAAACGTTGAAAGTTTCATTAAAATATATGTATGTCGTTAAAGTGTGACGACTCGTTGAACTTTTTTGGAGGTGACCTCACTTCACCTTGAATAATTCGTTGACCCTAGATGACCTGACCTAAAAATTTTGAATCAGCATGTCAAATTGATGTGGAAAAAGATATGCCAAATTTGGGCGGGCTGCCGCGCGCCGTTCGTCCGCTATCGGCGAAAAACTTGAGGGCGGGCGGTTGAAGAAGCCCCCCCGGAACGGGACGGGTTAAGTGAATAGAATTCGACGCTAGCTGGTAATTAAATTTGATCTGCTGTGTTTCCAGCTTCCCAATAACACAATAGACCGCAATTGCAAAAACATGAGTATATTTAAATATACTTTGAACCAGAATGACATGCCGGGCTTTGTAACTGAGAGCAGGCAGAACCTGACTCATATCAGCAAACGCCAACTTCGAGCAAACGTCAACACAACCTGAACAAAAGCG
The DNA here is from genome assembly GCA_034440575.1 of Imbricaverruca yamaguchii. Taxonomy (NCBI): domain Eukaryota; kingdom Metazoa; phylum Arthropoda; class Thecostraca; family Neoverrucidae; genus Imbricaverruca; species Imbricaverruca yamaguchii. Next base: position 2,701,946 of record JAOTOL010001619.1, on the reverse strand, counting down.
GAACACATCCACACCGAAAGTCTGCACAATCCGCTTATGCCAGCCCTTCACAGGGCCAACCACCAGGTGCGTTCAATCCGTACGAATCCTTTGGCCATGCACATCTCGTAAGGCAAGCAATAGATCGAGCTACGAACCCTTCCGCACCTGCACAGACTGCGGCCAAGCCACCTGCCCCAGTCGGTTTGCATCTGATGCAATTCCTACGCTAAGTGTAGTGTGAAGCAAAACACCATTGGTGAAGACAGGACGGACTCAGTGTTGCGGTTGGAACATTTCCGGCAATGTGAGCCGACCACACGATCCCGAGCGGCAGCTCAGTTCCCTGGTGAGAGATTGTCGTGTCACAAAGGAACGCCTCTGGCTGTGCCACTGCCCCTGGAGATGGGAGCCGCTTCACTGCCCCTCTTCTCAGCCTCGAGTCTCGCTCAGCCAGGTCTCTCTCCCGTCGCCTGGGGCTCGCGACCACCGGCCCCAGGTGACGGGAAAGCTTACATCAGCACACGGTCCGGATGTCAGCAGCCAAAGAGACAGGTGGCCTCTCCGAGCGGGCTGTGCGGAGAAACTAGGCACAGCTCAGGCTTACACTGTGTGATTATCACTGTGCTCGTCACGACTCACCACTACGTTTCCTGCTGATCTCTCCTTCTGCCTGGAGAACTGTTCAGAATACTAATGGATAAATTATCAACAATTTGCAAGGAGCAGGGAATGTGCTATTTCACCCGCGTGCCAAACGTAAACAAAGTGTGGAGTGTGTCAAGTTAAGGCATGCTTTACGAACGAAATTGACAGGCCGGCTTCCAAATTTAATCCTGAACCTAAATTAAACACTAATGTGGCGGAAATGTTGGAGAGAACCAAATACTCTGTGCATTGAACCACAGCAGAGCATGCCGTTCAGACCCGCTACGTCCGGAAATGAGTTACCATGATTCGCAATAACAACAAGGAATCAACATTTTTGTCAAAGGGGTGTCAACAGCGAAGATTACAAATCAACGCCGCAAATGTCAACATCAAACGTGAAATCACACAGGTCACGGAGATTAAGCAGAGTTTTGACACCAGACGAAGCCAATCATGCAATATATTTACAATTTCGATGCTAGTGATGCATTGCCTGAAGTAACGGTAACACTAAGGCGTCCTTGCGTGCGCTGGAAGAGCGAGGGCATGAGTTAAAGCTGCACGCCTCCAGGGCTGCATGCGCCGCAGCTGAGCTTTTGGCGGCCGTACAGCCTACCAGCCCATCGCGTCGGGTCTCCATAGGTAGCGTGTGTAAGCATCCGGGTGTTTCTTCCAGTTGCAGCGATGGTGCAGGTGGTTCAGAAATCAACAATGCATTACAGCACCATGTTCTGGAAGTTCTGCCTTTAGCACATCCGGTATCGGATACAGATTTTCGCAGCACTTGGTCCTAATTTCGGCATGGACACATTGAACCCAATCGGCATAGGTACATCGAACCTAATCGGCATAGGCACCTTGAACCTAATCATGTTTGGTGGCATGCATTATGTGACAAGGTGACATTGGTGAACTGTATGGCCAGATGACATTCTTGTCATCTGGCCATACAGCCCCTCTTGTCACCTTTCAACATATTGGGCCCCTCTGACAAGAGGCGGATAGAGTGAACCTAATCCTCTTCAGAAGTAGGAATTGGTTACACCCTTGCACATGGCCCCTCTAACCAGAGGCGGATTCAGTCAGCCGGTTTCCTTCGGTTTGAAGGGAGCGGCACAATACAACATTACGACCAATTTTCACAAATGTGTTGGATATAGATAGGCTACTAACTCATCTTGACCTAAAACAATACTTCCCGCATAAAATGTATAACAATTTCACTCCAAATCAGGTCAGCTTGCTGGTAGTATGCCTTCATTGTCCCTCCAGTCCCACCCTCTCAGCAGAGGTAGCAATTCAGCCACTCGGCGACTCAACAGAGGTGACAATTTAGCCACTCGGCGACTCAGCAGAGGTCATAAGAGCATATTTGTTCCTCGGCATTGACTACAGTGTTAACTGGAGTGATACCATCCCATCAGTAGCATTCTGCGAAGGAACTGCACACGCAATGACAGCTCCATGAATAACTGGTGTCGTCGTATATTTCAAGTCTGACATAACTAACCCCTTCCTTTGCATAGTGCCTTCTCTGTTTCTAGTCTATAGGTGACTGATTAGACAAGATAGTCGTAACAGTTGATACGAAAGGCAAACACAAACGCTTTCCCGGTGTGGGCACATGACATGTTGACTTGGATATGAGCCATTGCCAAGCATGAGCAATAGTGAACTTGAACCAACGAAGTCTCAGCCACCGATTAACCCGTCCCGTCTCGGGGGTCTTCAACCGTCCCCCTCAGGTTTTTCGCTCAGGATAGCGGACGAACAGCACGCGGCAGCGCGCCCAAATTTGGCATACCTTTTGCCACATCAATTTGACGTGCTGATTAAAAAAATTTAGGTCAGGTCATCTAGGGTCAACGAGTTAGTCAAGATCAAGTGAGGTCACCTCCAAATAAGTTCAACCAGTCGTCACGCTTTAACGGATACAGATATTTTAATGAATCTTTCAGGAACTTTGCTTATCTTTACGGATGCAATAAAACGTACGAGTATAATTTTTCATTTTTTCGTCTTTGACTACATATACATTTTGCGTAATTGCCAAATTGTAGTTCAAATACAGGATTCTGGCTAAAGTAAGCATTTTTTGTTAGGGCAAGTTGAATTCCAACAACGTTTCTCGGTCTGCTCTACCCATTGGAAAACTTTAGGAAAACTTTAAATCTCAAAATTTTGAAATTTACAATTTTTCTTCTTTTTTTTGGGTGGGGGGTTGCCAAAGAAATTATAGCCTTGGTCGATTTCGCTTTCCTTTTCTCATTCCAAATAAATTTTGTTTTTCATATATCCCCCAAAATGAACTCCCCAGAGTCAAAAACATAATGTAAGTCGTGAAAAGTCGTGAAAATCTAGCCCCCTGGTGACGTCACTTTTGGGAGTAAATTATTTTGGAGGGCGGACCCGGACCCTTCTCGTCGAGCTCTTTCCGATGACACCACTTTCGTTTTCGTGCGACGCCTAGTTTATATTTTAGAGGGGGTTCTTCAACCCAACCCAACCCCGAGACGTGGGTGGGAGGATTTGACCGGAAAGACGGCGCGGGTCAAACTGCTGCAGCACTATTCACCAAGTATGTGCTACAGTGAAATCGTACCCTCAACGCAGTGATGCAAATATCGTCAGCGAAGTTTCTTCTTGAATGGATAAGTTTTTGCCGAATCATTTTTAGACCGCCATGATTATATATATTTAACTTTTGATCGGTTCCGACACACCTTCGAACTAGCTCCAGCACAAAGGCCACTGATGTATTCGACTTTCATCACACGCGCAGCAGAGTACACGAGGTCGATGGGCGTGATCGAGTCCTGCCGATGTCGCCAGCTTAAGATGTGGTGGAGTGTGGCGTCATCACGGCGGGGGACGGGGACAAGCTCACCAAATTTCGTGAGGTTCAACACTACACCTGTGGCGTTGTATAGAAGAAACTGACCTACCCATCCCAATATCCATCATGCAAATTGGGCGATTCACGACGCACTTTGCGCACATTCACGGCTAATGGCATCGCCCACTGTTTAGTCGGGGGCCACGGGATTATGGAATGTTCCGAGCGGTGCGAGTGTGGAGCCAGGACCCTTTGGTACCCAGAGCTCAACACTAACTACTCGGCCATCCTCGCCCCTGCATTATGCAAACTCCGCGGCGAAGTCACGGGCATGGTGTTGGAGTGACATTGAGCCTGCTGACAGATTCTGTGCGCATTGACCTATTGGTCTGGCTGGTATAGCTATCAGCACATTGGAAAAGATGTACTTTAACTTCAATTTCTATTTTTTAAGCTTCAGAGCGGCGCCGGCGCGCCTTCGCCCAAGACAGCCCAGGAAATGATGGCCGTCTGAATCAATGTTGTGAGGAAATTGAGCAGCTTCACAAGTCAGCAGCAAAGCAACAGCACTGCCCGATGGATAACGACCACATAGCGAGCCCAGCTCGGGGAACTCTGAGCAGCCGACTCGGAGATAACCGGGACCTCGGTGGAGGTGGCTTTGGCACCCTTACACTGTGAGGAACAACTTAGTACGAGCTGACCGCAGTGCAGTTCACCACCGACCTCGGGCTATGCGGTGCAGAGCGACCCAGGTACGCCCACTCTCTGCCAGGACAGACGCGGATCCAGGAATTTCCGCCGGGGGAACCCTCGTCTGGAGAGGCGCCATTTCTTCAGAGGAGGCCTACTGCGAAAGCTCCTGGAGGGGCGCCGTCGGTTGAAAACTCGCTGAGCAGGAAGGGACAGAGGTGCACTCGAATAGTCTGAAAGCGCGCCTTTTCCTCTCACGACAGCGCCTTTTCATCTCAAGGGGTGCCTATTCCTCTAAGAGGAACACGCTTGCCTGAAAATATGTTGTAGAGGTACGGGGTGCACTCGAATCTCCCGGGAGGTGACTTTTAGTCAAATCGACTCAAACAGGGTCACATGTGTCGCTGCTCAGAAAAGGGGTGAATATATTCGGAAGTTTATAAGCCATGTCTTCATGCGAATCCGCAGACCTCTTTTTCAAATTATTGAAGGTTTGGTGGTCATGGGACGCTGAACGCAATGAGAGAATATTAGAATGCAATAAGAATAGAATAAATAGAATAGAATAAACAGAATAGAACGCAATGAGAATCCATGAATAAGGTGACCATTCTCAGATCAATAAAACTGATATCTGCGTCAACTTCATGATCGACTTTGACATCCAGACGTCTGCGAATAAATACTTACCATTTAAAGAACGCATACTACCAATGTCGACGGAAGCGCAACCTTTATGGGCTGTATGGGCAAGTCCCGGTCTCAGAATACCGAAATATGCGATATATATACATATATGTGTGTGTGTGGGTGTGTATATGTACACACACACATGTATATATATATATATATATATATATATATATATATATATATATATATATCTTAACACGCGCCCTGGAGGGGGGGCGAAATCCGCCCACCCCTCCGGTTTTTCGTTGATAACCCCAGATTTTATCGGCCGATATACGCCATTCGTTGTGTACCTGCCAATAAATGACCGGCGCGTTGTTTGAAGTAAGAAAAATGAAAATCGACCGAACATTTTTCGTGGTAAGGGTCGCTAAAGTCAAAAAACAATTCCAGCGCCAGATCACAAATATCGTCGCTGATGCGCTTCCGGTATACTAGCAAAAAGGAAGTGTTCTTTCCAAAACTAGCGACTTGTTTGATGTACATTCTCATGCTACATCGTTCCAGAGTCATGTCAAGTCACCGAGGTCAAGTCAGGTCAAGTTCATAACAGGTTAACACACGCTCTAGAGGGGGTATGGCGAAATCCGCCAATCCTGCCGATTTTTCGTACATAACTCCATATTGTACCGGCCGATATACGCCACATTTATCACGTACCAGCTTCGAAATGACCGGCCCATTGTTTAAAGCAAGAAAAGTGGAAATCGGCCGAGAAGTTTTCAAGTTAGGGGCCGTTAAAGTAAAAACAATTCACAGCGCCAGACCACAAAAATCGGCGCTGATGCGCTTCCCGTATATTGGCAATAGGGAAGTGTTCTTGACAACACTAGCGACTTGTTTGATGCATATTGTTATGCTATATAATTTAAAAGTCATGTTAGGTCGCCGAGGTCAAGTCAGGTCAAGTTCATGACAGGCTAATGGAGGCAAACTTGGTCAACTGGAATGTGTCATAAATGCAAATGACTGTCATGCGATTGATGTCACTTTACATGTTACTCCCTATACATCCCGAAATCTACTGTTTGTCATTGTGTGCCTAAGCATTTCCGTCCTTTATTGATGTATTTCACTCCTTTATTTGCGAAGCCGATTGTGCCGAGCCGCCCAACGGAGCAGTCGGGATGGGAGCCCGGTTCCGGTAACTGGAGCAGGTAATAACCTAATAAAGTGCTCCTATATAGGTGACCTGAGGTCAAATGGCGGATCGACATCTGTATTGCATCATTAGTAATGTCCAAAACATCATTGATGCCAATTTTGGAGCATTTAAACATAACCACAGTGATCCATAACAATGACAAGCCAAGTTACGCAAAACCAGAAAATTTTGCTATTTTGACCTAATTTGACCTTGAAGATATTGACCTGAGGTCATGCACATTGCACACAATAGAGTTCACTATCGTGCCCATCGACCCTGTGAATTTCGTTGCTCTAGCCTTCATAGGAGCTGAGATCTTAGGGGGGGAGCGGAATCCGCCCCCCCCTCTCCAGGGCGTGTTATTTTCAGAGGCCCTCCAGGGCGCGTGTTAAGATGCGAAACCTCGAGCCCAATGGTCAATGGTTGCCACGAGAAATCTTGTCGCAAAGTAATCTGCTTGGACACCAGGGATGGATGCGTTAAACTGAAGTCAAGACTCTCAGTACCGAAAATTATTATGTGTTGTGGAGTCCATCAAGGCACAGTACTGCAGTATAATGCCACAATATACCGTGTTTATCTTGTTTGCTCCATACCCCGCTGTCTTTTCTGCTTTATTTTTCCGATGGTTGTGTTGGTTTGCAATAGGCATGGTGCTCCCGATTTAAATTATCTTGTGCAAATCGTGCAGTGGTGGGTGGAACCACATATACGAAGCAATGGATACCATATGCGGATTGATACAAGCTCATCACAACAGAATAAAACAAAGTAAATTTCGTGGAGTTTGCTTCAAGTGCATAGAAGAATATTGTTTGATCTAATCATTGTCACATCAATTATGCACTAATACACGAAAATAGTAGCAGACACATCCGCACTACATTAACTTTCCTACCGACGAATTCAATCAAAAGCTACCTCACGCTACTTCGTGAGGAAAGAGGGAAACAATCATGAATACCGAACTAGCATGATATCAGTATAATGCACCATGCCCGGTCCCAAGCGAGCGAAGGCAGGATGTTGTCCTGTGGGATTATTCTGCTGCAGGCGCAGGATCAAGCGCTAAACCGCGAAGGGGAACTGAGCACCGACCGACCACAGCTGCACTCTCTTGAAGTCTGTGAAGGCATGCATGCATCGTACCTCAGACTTAATGCACTGTGCCAAATTGTCGGGCTTGAATTGCTGCCACGCTAAGCCACGGTCCTCGCGTCTCACAGCCATACCGTTCAGTCAACGCCGCACACAGTCAGTCACGAGGGACGGCACGCATCTGAAACTGCCGGACTCTGGCGCGTGTAGCTCATATTGTGTGTGACGTCACGTAGTCAGCCGGCAGTGGCTGAATCGGCCACAGGGTGCCCGCTGGCGACCGACGTGCATCGCAGGCTGCACTGCTGAGACGCGCTGCCGCGAATCCCTTTCTTTGAGCAAAGATTGAGAGCACTTCAGGGGAAATACTGCGGATGGCAGTTCGTAAATCTTAGAATGAAAGGAGTAATGGGGAAATTAGCACCAGGCATGGCGAATGATATCGCGGCACGCTGCTGAAAGCTAGCCGGCTGATAATAAGTCGCCTAAGCCTCTGTCCTTTGGTAAAGATCAAGCACACTTGATGGAGACTACTGGGATAAAAACTTCCATTAGGACTTAAAGAACATACTTGACACCGAGTTATAGGGAATTAGCCAGGAATTATATTGCGGAGCGATGCAGCCAAGATGCATTGTGGTGCATTGCGGGACAGTGGGCATCGGGCGCGTTACGGTGTGGCGTTATAGCCGGCTAGCTTGCCAGGTCGGCCGGCCCGCCCAGTCCAGGTGCTCCACCACACACACGGTAGTCGACTCGCCCTGGCCTCGTCTTCGCTCCCAGTAAGCTACACTCGAGACATCACACTCACAGATGTTCCGGACGAACGCGAAACGCCGCGCCGTCTGGCGGCCAGACGGTGGCCGTGTGACGCGCAATGTCAGGTCACCTGAACACCGCCGGGCGACGCAACGGCGAGGGGTCGACCGTACAAATCCAGCCGGTGGCAGGGCTGCCGCGACTGCCGCGGCGACGTCATCAGACTGGCAAATCAGTGCCGGAGAGCACTCGCGGGTCCACAGATGTGGGCCAGTTCGGGTGTAGCCGGGGAACGTTCAGCGGTTTAATGTCGGCAGCCACGGCAGTGCAATGATTGGCACGTGCTTGTATGGGATGCTACCGGCACGATTGGTACCCGAATCGATGTAGCATCCACGTCGATGACAAATGATGTCACCAGGTGTCCTCAGCCCCACCGCGACCAAGTTTGAAAATATATGACCCCTAAATTGTCGCAGCGTTCAAGTCAATGTTTCATGGCTCAAACCTGGACTATTTTTAATGTTGTATTCGACCCATTTTCAACCTAACGTCCTCCTCCCCATGAGATACTCACACCATTTGGCCAGAGGAGGGTTCGATGGACACACATCCCATGCCCGTACAGTTTGGCCCAGACTTCGCGCTGCAAGCGGTCTCCGGCATGTCAGCTGCGCAGTTGGGAGATAGTTGCGCAGTTGGGAGATAGTTGCGCAGTTGGGGGATAGTTGCGCAGTTGGGAGACAGTTGCGCAGTTGGGGGATAGTTACGCAGTTTGGAGATAGTTACGCAGTTGGGGGGTAGTTGCGCAGTTGGGAGATAGTTGCGCAGTTGGAGGATAGTTGCACAGTTGGGGGATAGTTGCGCAGTTGGGAGATAGTTGCGCAGTTGGAGGATAGTTGCACAGTTGGGAGATTGTTGCGCGGTTTAGAGATGGTTGCACAGTTGGGAGATTGTTGTGCAGTTTGGAGATGGAGGTAGTTGCAAAGTTGGTAGGTAGTTGCAAAGTTGGTAGGTAGTTGCAAAGTTGGTAGGTAGTTGCAAAGTTGGTAGGCAGTTGCAAAGTTGGTAGGTAGTTGCAAAGTTGGTAGGTAGTTGCAAAGTTGGTAGGTAGTTGCAAAGTTGGTAGGTAGTTGCGAGTCGGACGGTAGTTAGCTGTGCAGTCGATAGCTAGTCATGATTGCAATACAAATGTTTTCCAATCTAACTCCAGGAGTGCAGACGTGTCGTACTATTTGTAGTGATCTAATTTAGTCATATTATCGCGATGAGGCTACCCAAAATGAGCACGTGCTCCGATGGAATCGCAAAATAAAACGCACCCATGACCAACGCACATTACACATTGCACAACACCACGTTTGACTACGCTGCTCTCTCAAAAACGTGCGTTCAATTGTGCAGCGCCCTCAGACACCTGGTGCTGACGTGATAACTCACGCGAACCTCCCTCCGAACTGACACTGAGGTATTTGAAAATGCCATCAGCTTTCACACCACTTGACCTTCAGCACGGTCGATGTGGGGATGCTGTAAATTTTATTATGTTGACTCACTTCCGAACGCTGAAGGTTAATGTTTGTAATTTCTACTGTCCAATATCATTTCTACTGAACTCATCCAGAAATGCATGAGTAAATTCAAGTTGAGGTAGGCACGATGATGTGTAGCCTTTGTTCGCATTTTCTAGGTAATTGAAAGGTATTGTTTAATAATTGAGCGATGTACATGTACTAACTCTCTAGTCCCTCCTACAAGACCTGCTTTTCTGCTGGGCTATACGCATATCGGATAGCACGATAAGAGTTCGGTCAATTTTCATCGCACGAAAGTCAACACAATGCTAATTAAGCATTCCGCGTCTAATTCCTCGAGTGAATAATAAATAAGTTTGCTTAGAAAACATGTCTGATGTGGAAGGCGGGCCTCAAGATTAAGCCGGCATCGGTATCCAAAGCTCGTTAATGCTACGGAGTAAAGGTCGGGCATTTCAATTGAAATGTGCGGCATCTGTAAGGCAAGTGACCATGTTGGCTCACACGGTCAGCTCTTCGTGTGTGCATATCTTGTAAGGCAGCCGCGGCGCCAGAGGGCAGTGTTCTATTAAGCAAATGTTCCTGCCGACTTGAAATGAATCGGCCTCATGCTCATGGTCGGCACGGAATATGGCACGAGCAGTGCGAACGCCACATACCAGCACACACAACATGACATAACAGCGTGGAACTCGGCGCCAAGTGAGAGTGGCTCATGTCTGTGTGCCATGGTTCGTGCAGGACGGCCCCAGGGTTGCGGCGCCGGCCATGGCACGTCAGCCAAACGGCTCCCTGATTACCCGCCGGTCTGCGGACAGGACGACGGGCGCGCCAGACACGCGACGGTGCTCCGGACAGGCGGGCGCGCCAGACACGCGACAGTGCTCCGGACAGGCGGGCGCGCCAGACACGCGACGGTGCTCCGGGCAGGACGACGGGCGCGCCAGACACGCGACGGTGCTCCGGACAGGCGGGCGCGCCAGACACGCGACGGTGCTCCGGGCAGGACGACGGGCGCGCCAGACACGCGACGGTGCTCCGGGCAGGACGACGGGCGCGCCAGACACGCGACGGTGCTCCGGACAGGCGGGCGCGCCAGACACGCGACTGTGCTCCGGGCAGGCGGGCGCGCCAGACACGCGACGGTGCTCCGGGCAGGACGACGGGCGCGCCAGACACGCGACGGTGCTCCGGACAGGCGGGCGCGCCAGACACGCGACGGTGCTCCGGGCAGGACGACGGGCGCGCCAGACACGCGACGGTGCTCCGGACAGGCGGGCGCGCCAGACACGCGACGGTGCTCCGGGCAGGCGACGGGCGGCCGACGCGACGTGCTCCGGGCAGGCGGGCGCGCCAGACACGCGACGGTGCTCCGTGCAGGCGGGCGCGCCAGACACGCGACGGTGCTCCGGACAGGATGACGGGCGCGCCAGACACAACGGTGCTCCGCAGGCGGGCCGCCAGACGCACGGTGCTCGGGCAGGACGACGGCGCGCCAGACGCGACGGTGCTCCGGACAGGCGGGCGCGCCAGACACGCGACGTGCTCCGGGCAGGACACGGGCGCGCCAGACCACGTGCTCCGGGCAGGACACGGGCGCGCCAGACGCACGGTGCTCGACAGGCGGGCGCGCCAGACACGCGACTGTGCTCCGGGCAGGCGGGCGCGCCAGACACGCGACGGTGCTCCGGGCAGGACGACGGGCGCGCCAGACACGCGACGGTGCTCCGGACAGGCGGGCGCGCCAGACACGCGACGGTGCTCCGGGCAGGACGACGGGCGCGCCAGACACGCGACGGTGCTCCGGACAGGCGGGCGCGCCAGACGCGACGGTGCTCCGGGCAGGACGACGGGCGCGCCAGACACGCGACGGTGCTCCGTGCAGGCGGCGGCCAGACAGGGTGCTGTGCGGGCGCGCCAGACGCACGTGCTCCGGACAGGATGACGGGCGCGCCAGACACGAACGGTGCTCCGTGCAGGCGGGCGCGCCAGACACGCGACGGTGCTCCGGACAGGATGACGGGCGCGCCAGACACGAGACGGTGCTCCGGACAGGACGACTGGCGCGCCAGACACGCGACGGTGCTCCATGCAGGCGGGCGCGCCAGACACGCGACGGTGCTCCGGACAGGACGACGGGCGCGCCAGACACGCGACTGTGCTCCGGACAGGACGACGGGCGCGCCAGACACGCGACTGTGCTCCGGACAGGACGACGGGCGCGCCAGACACGCGACGGTGCTCCGGACAGGACGACGGGCGCGCCAGACACGTGACGGTACTCCGGACAGGACGACGGGCGCGCCAGACACGCGACTGTGCTCCGGACAGGACGACGGGCGCGCCAGACACGCGACTGTGCTCCGGACAGGACGACGGGCGCGCCAGACACGCGACTGTGCTCCGGACAGGCAGGCAGCCGACGCGACTGTGCCCTGGCGTCGGGCTGACCGACGAGGCAGCCGGAGCCCCCCGGTCACGTCACGCCGTTGCGTCTGTCCGATCCATGGGTCCCGCTCTGGTGAGCTGTGAGCAAGGTCGGGTCATGCCGCTGTGCCAGGTCCGATCCACGGGTCCCGCTATAGTCAGCTGTGAGCACGGTCAGGTCACACCGCTGCGTCGGTCCGGCCCACGGGTCCCGCTCTGGTCAGCTGTGAGCTCCGGTCAGGGCGACTATTGAGCATGAGTCTGGGCGACTTGGATCCAGTTTGGCAAGAACTGGCCGGACTTGGCCTTGTGGTTGCCGCATAGATTACGCTCGGTTTTATAACTTCAGTTTTTCCAAGCAGCTTAGCGTTCTCCCTTTTTGTTTTCCCAAGTTTTTGCTTCAACATGCACCTACACATTGAAGATTTGGCTCACCTTCAGCGCCGGGCTCATGCTTGGTTTTCCGGTCGTGGGTGGTCAGCGGAGCCTGTCCGGGGCCGTGATGCTGGACACCGCCAAATGCTATATTGCGTGTCATGTCTGCCTGTTTGTATGTCCTGCATGACATGCATGCTCTCCCTGTTTTGCACCACTTCTCAAGTTTGCCGGCATCTTTCTTCTTTCTCTCTTACATGTTCGATGCGGTATGTCCCATTATCCGGTTTAACGTAACTCTTCATCGACGGATTCCATTTCTAACGGTTGATACTTCGCTACTGATAAAAAACTTGTTTAGTGCACACTGGTCTGGTCAACCACGAGCTCGAGACTGGTCGACTCGTGAGCACGGGACTGGTCGCAAGAGACTGACATCATCACTGCCGAATAGCCACGCACCGTCCGGGACACTTGTGTCCGTTGTCGTCGCCGTGTCTGATCGAGGAGGGCGCCTGTACACAACACCATGCCACCATGGCAGCAGAACAGCCGACCCTGAGCCGCGCTGTACTCCAACACCATGACACTATGACACCATAACACCATGACACCATGACAAAATGACACCATGATACCATAACAGGCGACTGGGGACCGCCAATACTATAACACCATGATACCAGAGCAGCCGACTCGAAGCCGCGCTGTACTCCAACACCATGACACCGTGATACCAGACAAGCCGACAGGGGACCGTCAATACCATGATGCTATGACACCAGAGCAGCCGACTCCGAACCACGATGTACGTCAACATCATGACACCATGACACTATGATACCGTGACACCAGAGCAGTCGACTGGGGATCGCCAACATCATGGCACCATGACACTATGACACCATGACACCATGGCACGAGAGCAGCCGACTCGGAGCTGGGCTGTACGCCAACACCATGACACCATGACACCAGAGCAGCAGACTCGAGATCGTTCCACCCAGCGAGGTTATACGCACGCAGCCTGTCAAAAGTCAGTTCATGAGGCTAAATATCTCGCTAAATTCCGGAACAGAACGTGCGATATTATAGTATGGCACTGTGTAGAAACGCTGACGAAGCTTGCAACAAAATGCTCTCCGACAGGTCGCGCTGTTGTTCCTTCTCATATTGATCGATGGAGCCCCTCGTCTGTCTCGGTCTGGAACTATTGTTGACCACTTGAGCAGCTGAGAAGCCGTCCATCACCTTTGGCGATGGTATGAGAATAGTTTCCTGACCACTAGAGCCAATACACATCGACGCGAAACAGTGTGAACCGCTGCGCGCTCTCAGAGGCCGCCAGCGAAGCCGAGTATTACAGGCGCCCACGCCAGTGGTAGCGCGGCGCCGACTGGGAGCCGCGCTTCCTCACACCCTTCGTGACCTAAATTTTCTTCCGGTATGCGATCGAGCTACTGTTGCCAGTCAGATAAGCTTGCATCATCCTCTGACGAAAATATTACAAGAGCGAGGCGTCTCGTTGATCGCAGCACCAGCGATGTGAACGAACGGGTATATTCTCAGATTTGGATGTGCATTGACACGCTTCTGCATGCATTCGGTTCGTCCTGTGCCATTCTGCAGTTTATTGCAATGATTGCAAATAGTCAGGTGTTGGTGTAAAATGGTGCATGGTATGGTGCAACTGTAGCATAACGCCACCAATATCGTTAGTCTCGTGGACACTTCCCACAGACGTAGGAGTTACAAATGCAGAAAGAGCACCTCGCGCGATGAATACGTCCATCCGCGGTCTGGCCTGGGTTGACGTTCAACCGCTTTGACGACTACTGGTGGTGATTGCCTAAGCATGCTTTGTGATGCAAATACGTCATAACAAGACAAATGTCGATTACACTTTCATATTGTTCATAGGAAGTGCATATTTTATTCTGATCAGTCAGAAACAGCGTTCACTTCTGCAAACAACGGCATAATGTGTGGTTACCGTTATCTATTTGGCTTTATTTAATGTCAACGAGGGAAAAACTAAGCCAGATCTGTGCGATGATAGCACGGAATGAACATGGCGCGTTCACTTTGATGCGGACTTCGCATAAACGATCAGATGGTAAAGGAAGTGTCAGAACGCGCTCGGCATGCAGCTCATAACTTACAGCAAAATTTACCCGGCCAGAACAGTCTCGTCCTGAGGACTGTCTACAGCTAGTTCCCAGTTGTCCGGGTACCGGCCGTGGGTATGGGACTTTGGGCGGGGAACTGAGGCTCATGCCCCCCCTCATTTTATCCGTCCTTAAACGTCAACCGACGCAGTGCCGATCCAGTCGGTACCGCCAATGACCATATGTGAAGCCTCAACTGAGCTCATCACACTCGTCTGACAGCAGCACGCGCCCGAGAGTGTAGCATATCACTGTAGCACGCGCCCGTGAGTGTAGCACGCGCCCGCGAGTGTAGCACGCGCCCGCGAGTGTAGCATATCACTGTAGCACGCGCCCGTGAGTGTACCACGCGCCCGCGAGTGTAGCATATCACTGGTCCAATGGCCCCATCTCCACGGATCCGACCAATGCCTGCACTGATCAGACCCACCCGCCAGACTCAGAGGTCATCGCGCACCCCCACCACACGAGATGCGTCTGCCTGGCTCCGACCGGGGCCGACACAGCCCTCGCCCCGCTGTCCCCGCTGTGTATGACAGGCGGCCCACCGCCGCCAAAATGGCGTGGCGCATTGCAAATACCGGGCGTTTGATTCGAGCCAGCGTTTGATCTGAGCGGAGCATGGTTGGGAATATCCGGTGGGTCTTGTGAGGCCGTGTCGGCGGATAGGCTGGCGCGTCGTGCCGGTGTTGGATTGTGTCGCCACACGCAGGCTCATCAGATCTGCACCAGTCACTGGCTGAAGTCAGCGAGACATAACCTGTGATCGAGCGTTGACATTTATAGGCTGGCATTGTGTTCGAACTTATATATATGCGTGTGTGTGTGTGTGTGTGTGTGTGTGTGTGTGTGTGTGTGTGTGTGTGTGTGTGTGTGTGTGTGTGTGTGTGTGTGTGTGTGTGTGTGTGTGTGTGTGTGTGTGTGTGTGTGTGTGTGTGTGTGTGTGTGTGTATGCGTGTTAACTTCAGCGTGCATGTAGGTGTAGTCTCTCCATTTCGGCTGAGGACCAGCTCGTGCGCCCATAGATCAGCGCCAGCGTGTTACGCAGCGCTGGACGACGTTGGCGCGCCATTCCGGAGATTGGCGCCGAGCGCGCGGTCGGGCGTCCGCGGAGAATGTTCCGCCGCGGCCGACGCCGCATGCATCATTCACGGCGCGCCGTCGATGCGCCAGCCGTAATGAGATTGTCGGCGTCGCTCGCGCTTCTCACGACGCCGAATCGAGTGGGGGAGGGGGCATCGAGTGCCGTGTCAGCTGACGTCCGGGCTCGACCGGGTGCCCTGTCGAGCCCTGTCGCTCGGGTCGGCCACACACGTCGGCCACACTGGCAGCTACATTGCTGGTGAGCATTCGCGCCATGCATTTTGGTGTCATTGGCGTAAGCGGGGACCATTCCACGAATAGAGTTGAATTATTCGATCATTGCATACAGGGCTGAGTTACTCAGAAGACTGATTGGCATTGCTTACCAGATATAAGTTTTTTTAAAGGAATGTACAAGTGTGAGGTCGTTCCTAGCCAGTGCAAAATGTTAACGAAATAGAAGGTGCAGCTCACATAACAATTAATGTTCGGCTTCACAGAAACGTCTTTGCATCGCTGCAAGGACACCGGTATCACATAACTCAACTTGGACCATTGAAAAAGCGAGTCATTCTTAGTCATTCAAGGGTTACTGCAGCTAATTCTGCATCAATATCAGTTGCACACGGTCTTCCTTTTCGTACCGGGGGCATCCTTTTCCTCCTGGGAAGCATCAGCTTTTCGTCCTGGGGGCCTCCTTTTTGTCCTGGTGTCCTCCTTTTTGTCCTGGGGACCTCCGTGCCAATTCTTGGCACTCGCTTGATTTCTATAGCCTCCTACTTCTCCTAGGTTATTCATTTGCAAATTATCGGCCTCCTCTTGGAGACTCTTAATTTCTAGAATATCCTTTTCGTCCTGGTGGCCTCCATTTAATTCTGATGGCCTTATTTCCGTCCTGAGGCCTCCCTTTCGTCCTGAGGGTCTCCTTTTTCGTCCTGGGGCCTCCATGCCAATTTTTGGCACTCTCTTGATATCTGGGGCATCATGCCCTCTCCTAGGTGACTAATTTGTCAAGTTATCGGCCTCCTCCTGGAGGGCCCTAATATGGAGAGTCTCTTTTTCATCCTGATGGCCTCCTTTTTGTCCTGGGGGCCTACTTTTTGTCCTGGGGGCCTACTTTTTGTCCCGGGGGACTACTATTAGTCCTGGGGGTCTACTTTTTGTCCTGGGGGCCTCCGCGCCAATTTTTAGCGCTCGCTTGATTTCTAGTGGATCCTGCCCTCTCCTAGATGACTCATTTTTCGAATTATCGGCCTTCTCTTGGAGGACAGTAATTTGGAGAATCTCCTTTTCGTCCTGGGGCCTCTTTTTCGTCCTGGGGCCTCCTTTTCGTCCTGGGGCCTCCTTTTCGTCATGTTGGCCCCCTTTTAGTCATGGGGCCTCCATTTCGTCCTGGGGGCCTCATTTCCGTCCGGGGGCCTCCTTTTCATCCTAGTGGCCTCGTTTTCGTCCTGGGGCCCCCGTGCCAACTTTTGGGCACTCTCTTGAGTTCTGGGGCCTCCTACCCTCTCCTCGGTAACTAATTTTTCAAATTATTGGACTCCTCTAGGAGGCCCCTGATTTGGAAAATCTCCTTTTCGTCCTGGGACCCCTTTTCGTCCCTGGTCCCCTTTTCGTCCCGGGGCCCCTTTTCGTCCTGGGACACTCATTTTAGTCCTGTGGGCCTCCTTTTCGTCCTTGGAGCCTCCTTTTCGTCCTGGGGGCCTCATGGGGGCCTCTTTCGTCCTGGGGCCTCAATGTCCTGTGATGTGACTCCCTTTTCGTCCTGGGAGCTTTCTTTTAGTCCTGGGAGGGGGTCTCCTTTTCGTTCTGGGGGCCTCCTTTTCGTGCTGGGGCCTCCTCCCAATAACTGTTTACGTCCCTTATAAGGACCTGATTATATTTCCTGGGGGCCTTGTTGTCACTCTTGAGGCCTCCTTGACAGCACGATCTTCTGTCCCATCGGCCTCCTTGCCCACCTTTTTTCCTGTGCATTTCCGGATGGGGGCCACCTCAAATTCCATGGGGAAGGCCCCCCCCCAGTCTTACGGCAGGGGTGGGGGCGATTGCCCCCGCTTCCCCCCCCCCCTCGGTGGCGACGCCCCTGACTAGGGGTGCTGGTTATCACGTAGCCGCAGCTCCACTCACCACCTGCAACCCTGCCGCACCTGGCGGTCAGGATCGATACTGCACCGCAATGACTCAGGCACCGCCGGCGGCTGCTTTGTACCTGCGATTTTTTTGTGCTGACGCCGATTTGTGGCGAATTAAAATTGCATGTTATCGCGTTGATGCGCATGCTCACAACGGTTTACAAATTCGTGTTGGCCTGATGAGCGGAGCAAAACTTAACGCAACTTTGGACTACTGTGTATTTTCTGGGTGTACTGTGTATTCGCGGATTGCAAGAGCATGTTCCGGCAGCACGGTCAATGCGGTATGCATTCGAAAACTGATGAATAGAGCGTGTATTCTGTGTGTCCGCTGTGTGGCTTTTCGTAGAATCTGGACGCAAATGTCGAATACGCATACTGGTCAAGCTTTCTTCTTCTTTGCGAGTGGTTTGCGACCTCGCAGTGGTGTGAGCCGCTCTTGTTTTGGGGTGGGAGATAAGAGTGTTTGTGGGGGAGGAATTCCACGCAGGATGTACCCATTTACAAACTTTTCATGCAATGCTCTGCGCTGTATTTGTTGCCTCAGATTTTGAAGTTTTTGGGGCGATCGCAGACAATTGGAAATCAGACGTCCTGGCGGGTGGCTATCGTCGTTGGGAATGGTTGGGCGAAAGCCGTCCTCGATCAAGTGGATAACCGCGTTCAGTTATGGCGGACATAGCGCGTTGATTGCTAATGCAGCTGTTCAAGCAACGTCTGCCACCCATGACGATTAAACGACTATCAATTTTCCCATCGCTCGCCTAACTTTTCCCACCGTGAATGGGTGGCTTCTGAGATGGTCATCGCCATACTGACTGGAAACGTAGACGCCGTTGTCACGCTTTGGCGACTGCAACGTCACCGGGTACCGCGACTGCAGAGCACACTGCACAGGCGGCGTCTGTTTACCTTTTCGACGGGGAAAGACGTCCGAATTGACATTCGGGATTGCCTCGACCAGACATAATTGGACGGTAACGAGGCCGGGTAGCCGGAGTTCCTCCTGTACGGCGACCGACGTGCTACACGCGGCGACGCCGTTCCGGCCCAATTTGGAGCCCGCCAGGAGGCTCATCAAATGGTCGAGATGCCGCGACGCCGCCGTTCCGGCAATGAGGCGACGCGTCACGTCTGTGAGAGGACCTGGTCCGGCGCGCGCAGAGACCGCGCTGGTACGGTGGCCGATTATCACTACATTCGGCGGCATTATCACCGCCGGATCAAGGCGCTGGTAATTGATCATGGCACTGATGTGGTCGTATTTTGCCCAGTTGCGGCGGCGTTTTGCTCAGTTGCGGCGGCGTTTTGTCCAGTTACGGCGGCGTTTTGTCCAGTTGCGGCGGCGTTTTGTCCAGTTGCGGGGGCGTTTTGCTCAGTTGCGGCGGCGTTTTGTCCAGTTGCGGCGGCGTTTTGTCCAGTTACGGCGGCGTTTTGTCCAGTTACGGCGGTGTTCATCGACTGACAATTGTTTTTCCCACCTTCAGCCGACATCGGTTGTTCAGTTTTTCGGAGACATGGGGCCAGAAGTTGCTGGGATGTAAGCGGACCGAACATAGGAGGGTGTCCCGATGAACGTAGCACTGCGGTTTCAATGGAAACGCGTGCAAATCGTTGCACACCTTCTGCGACAAAGACGTTGGAAAAGAAGGAACGAAAGATGTTTTTAGGAGCGGCTCGCTGCCTGAAGTCACGGCATGGGCAACATTCGCGGATGTTTTTGTCCGGGGTCTTTCCGAAATCTTATTCAGTGAGTAGTAATTATTTGCTGTAGAAGATGACAAAATCTACCTGCATGCCCGCGAACGATTAAAATAGATCACTTCCGATTCAAAAGGGGCGAAAAAGGGTTAATACAGAGAAGCCACTTCATCGCTCAGGAAACAAAGCAAAGCGTCACGCCGGAGGCAAATAGGCTTGATCGACATCATTTAATTACGTGCATTATCCTGGTGTTTCGTGAAAGTAGCGATAGAAACTGACGGTGCATTAGGTGTGGGTGCAAAGTCAGACATGATGCTTCCAACTGACATCACTAAGCGATGCACATCGGCAACACATCGCATTATTGACCGAATGCGAGGTTTCGGATACCCTTAATAAACCGGCTGTGATGTTCGCGACGGTTATAAACAATGATTTGCGATTAATTGGATTCAAGACAAATCAGCTGTCTTCATACGTCCCACAAACAGATTGGATTTCCAGGAAAGCACAGTGAGTTCCAATGCTATTTTTGTTGGTTTAATTACCGCTAATTCTCAATAAGTTCATCTTCTCCGAAAGGTCAGCGATTGGTTCCATTCGCCGTTGACGAACTATTTAGCCAGCGCAGTGGAAAGCATAGCACTTGTGAGGAAAATGCTACCCATAACTGCATGCATACCGGCTGTAGATCAACATTTATAATTACATGTTCCATTACAGTGCACATATTGTGGTCTAGTTCGGATTCTGTTGATTCCAACGTGGGACGCCGTGTGCAGATGATATGCCCTCTTTGAAAAATCAAGACGCACGGTGCTCACACGTCCAATTTTTGTCGTACCAACACCCAGGTCTACCACCAACTAAGCTAAGCCTTGCCCGCCACAGTATCCAATTAGCGTCATCTGTGGTTGTTGAAAGACGCGATTTAAGCGCCCATACGACTTAGCGTTCTTAATTGCAACTGTGGCGCATGCGACCATTTCAGCAGTACTTCTGTCCGGCACTGTTTTCCAGAGAATATCCGCAGAACATTCCTTGAGCAGCAAATGCCACTTGGGCACGATACACGTACAGCTCCCGAATGCGCTACAATATAGCGAGGCGTGTATACCGCTTACTAATGTGTGTAATTGAGGTCACATGTCTTATTACATAAAAATATATGGCGTTTAAGTATGCATTATGTTATATATACACATACACACATATATGTATATATATATATATATATATATATATATATATATATATATATATATATATATATATATATATATATATATATATATATACTCAAGTTGTTATTGTCGTGTCGCATTCATTTCATTTCCAACACCATTGCATTCCAGTGCGTTGTGACCTTTCAGTGGCTGTGAGTTTACAGCATAGTGTTGGCTGTGTCTGTACAAAGGTGTGTGGTGTGGTCGGATGTCGGAGTACATGGTATATTACTAGTGCTGGCTGGTCGAGAGTTTCCCGATATTGTGTTGGTTGGCACGCGTGCGTGTGGCATTGTTCGGTATGCCTACAAGATGTGGTTGAGTAGTGCAATGTACGCGGGTACGGCATCCGGCACCTGGCCACCAATCACTCGTGTTCGTGTGTTGCCTTATTACAAGCACAACTCATTCACAGGGAGAGGCACACCAAGAAACTTGGCAAGGGGTAGACTCGAGACTACAAGGCAGCACGGCTGACAACTTCTCGACTCGCCGTCCCAAAGCCTGTGTCGGCTAAAAGTGGAGACATGAGGGTAACGAAAAGGTCACGCAGATAGTGGCTCGAACGAAGCCTGGCTAAATTCTCCATCTGGCCTTACACTACTCGAGGTGTGGACGTGACAATGGCATCGTACCAGACAGCGAAATAGGCATGAGTGGAGAGAGGAGGAGAGGAGGAGAGAGAGAGATGGGGAGAGATGGAGAGATGGACAGAGATGGAGAGAGATAGAAATAGATGGAAATAGATGGAGATAAGTGGAGAGAGATGAAGAGAGATGGAGAGAGTTAGAGAGAGATAAAGAGAGATGGAGGAGAGATGGAGGGAGATTGAGAGAGATTGATGGAGATTGAGAGAGATTGAGAAGATTGGGAGAGATTGAGAGATATTGAGAGGTGGAGATGGGTGGAGAGAGATGGAGAGAGATGGAGCGAGATGGAGAGAGATGAAGAAAGAGGGAGAGAAAGGGAGAGAAAAGGAGAGAGAGGTAGAGAGAGAGGTAAAGAGGGCAAAAACTTCGTATCTCTCTCTCTCTCTCTCTCTCTCTCTCTATATATATATATATATATATATATATATATATATATATATATATATATATACACTTATATCTTTCTCTCCCTGACATCATCCTCATTTACAGCAAACTAACTGAGCCGCCAAGGGAGTCAGTTCTTATGCGCAGCCGAAATTGTTTGTATGCAGTTAACCTGGTTTGGTGCGCTTATTTACTCATGAGTTCAGGTTTTTCTTGTGAAACCAGCTAACTGGCGACGAGTTGCACCCGGAAGACACGTGCCGCGCACGCAGCGGTGTCTGAGGTGCTGGGGTGTCACCAAAGGAGGCACCGTGACACCCATACCCAGGAACCCAGTTGGTAGTGGCACGGTCTGCATTGGTCTGTGGTGTAATATCACGGCAGGGCTCGAGGCACGGTGTGATCGCGGTGTGGTCGTGGTGTGGTCGTGGTGTGGTCGAGGTACGGTGTGGTCGCTGTGTGTGATCGCGGTGTGGTCGTGGTGTGGTCGTGGTGTGGTCGAGGTACGGTGTGGTCGCTGTGTGTGATCGCGGTGTGGTCGTGGTGTGGTCGTGGTGTGGTCGTGGTGTGGTCGCGGTGTGGTCGTGGTGTGGTCGTGGTACGGTGCGGTGGATTGCGTGTGGTCGCGGTGTGGTCGTGGTGTGGTCGAGGTACGGTGTGGTCGGTGTGGTCGTGGTGTGGTCGAGGTACGGTGTGGTCGCTGTGTGTGATCGCGGTGTGGTCGTGGTGTGGTCGTGGTGTGGTCGTGGTGTGGTCGCGGTGTGATCGTGGTGTAGTCGCGGTGTGGTTGCGGTTTGGTTGCGATGTGGTCGCTATGTGTGGTCGCTATGTGTGGTCGCTGTGTGTGGTTGCGGTGTGGTTGCGGTATGGTCGCATGTGTGGTCGCGGTGTGGTCGTGGTGTGGCGGTGTGGTTGCGGTGTGGTTGCGGTGTGTTGTGGTGTGGCTGCGGTGTGCTGTGGTGTGGTTGTGGTGTGGTTGCGGTGTGGCTGTGGTGTAGTCGCGGTGTGGTTGCGGTGTGGTTGCGGTATGGTCGCTATGTGTGGCTGTGGTGTGGTTGCGGTGTGGTTGTGGTGTGGTTGGGGTGTGGCTATGGTGTGGCTGTGGTGTGGGTGTGGTGTGGCTGTGGTGTGGTTGCGGTGTGGTTGCGGTGTGGCTGTGGTGTGGTTGGGGTGTGGCTGTGGTGTGGTCGCGGTGTGGTCGTGATGTGTGGTGTGGTTGTGGTGTGGTTGTGGTGTGGTTGTGGTGTGGTTGCGGTGTGGCTGTGGTGTGGTTGCGGTGTGGCTGTGGTGTGGCTACGGTGTGGCTGCGGTGTGGCTGTGGTGTGGTTGCGGTGTGGCTGTGGTGTGGTTGGGGTGTGGCTGTAGTGTGGTTGCGGTGTGGCTGTGGTGTGGCTGTGGTGTGGCTGTGGTGTGGCTGTGGTGTGGCTGTGGTGTGGTTGCGGTGTGGCTGTGGTGTGGTTGCGGTGTGGCTGTAGTGTGGTTGCGGTGTGGCTGTGGTGTGGCTGTGGTGTGGTTGCGGTGTGGCTGTGGTGTGGTTGCGGTGTGGCTGTGGTGTGGTTGCGGTGTGACTGTGGTGTGGTTGCGGTGTGGCTGTGGTGTGGTTGCGGTCTGGCTGTAGTGTGGTTGCGGTGTGGCTGTGGTGTGGCTACGGTGTGGCTGTGGTGTGGTTGCGGTGTGGCTGTGGTGTGGCTATGGTGTGGTTGTGGTGTGGCTGTGGTGTGGCTATGGTGTGGCTATGGTGTGGTTGCGGTGTGGCTGTGGTGTGGTTGCGGTGTGGCTGTGGTGTGGTTGCGGTGTGGCTGTGGTGTGGTTGCGGTGTGGCTGCGGTGTGGTTGCGGTGTGGTTGCGGTGTGGTTGCGGTGTGGCTGTGGTGTGGTTGTGGTGTGGCTGTGGTTGTGGTTGGCTGCGGTGTGGCTGTGGTGTGGTGTGGTTGCGGTGTGGCTGTGGTGTGGTTGTGGTGTGGCTGTGGTGTGGTTGCGGTGTGGCTGTGGTGTGGCTGCGGTGTGGCTGTGGTGTGGCTGTGGTGTGGCTGTGGTGTGGCTGTGGCTATGGTGTGGTTGCGGTGTGGTTGCGGTGTGGTTGCGGTGTGGTTGCGGTGTGGCTGTGGTGTGGCTGTGGTGTGGTTGCGGTGTGGCTGTGGTGTGGCTGTGGTGTGGCTGTGGTGTGGCTGTGGTGTGGCTGCGGTGTGGCTGTGGTGGTGTGGCTGCGGTGTGGCTGTGGTGTGGCTGTGGTGTGGCTGTGGTTGTGGTGTGGCTGTGGTGTGGTTGTGGTGTGGCTGTGGTGTGGCTGTGGTGTGGTGTGGCTGGTGTGGCTGTGGTGTGGCTGCGGTGTGGCTGTGGTGTGGCTGTGGTGTGGCTGTGGTGTGGCTGTGGTGTGGCTGTGGTGTGGCTGTGGTGTGGCTGCGGTGTGGCTGTGGTGTGGTTGCGGTGTGGTTGCGGTGTGGCTGTGGTGTGGTTGCGGTGTGGTTGCGGTGTGGCTGTGGTGTGGTGTGGTTGCGGTGTGGTGTGGCTGCGGTGTGGTTGCGGTGTGGCTGCGGTGTGGCTGTGGTGTGGTTGCGGTGTGGCTGTGGTGTGGTTGCGGTGTGGTTGCGGTGTGGCTGTGGTGTGGCTGTGGTGTGGCTGTGGTGTGGCTGTGGTGTGGTTGTGGTGTGGTTGTGGTGTGGCTGTGGTGTGGTTGTGGTGTGGCTGTGGTGTGGCTGTGGTGTGGCTGTGTGGTGTGCGGTGTGGCTGTGGTGTGGCTGCGGTGTGGTTGTGGTGTGGTTGCGTGGGTGGCTGCGGTGTGTTGGGGGTGTGGTGTGGTGTGTGGTGTGGTTGTGGTGTGGTTGTGGTGTGGCTGTGGTGTGGCTGTGGTGTGGCTGTGGTGTGGTTGCGGTGTGGCTGTGGTGTGGTTGTGGTGTGGTTGTGGTGTGGCTGTGGTGTGGCTGTGGTGTGGCTGTGGTGTGGCTGTGGTGTGGCTGTGGTGTGGCTGCGGTGTGGCTGTGGTGTGGCTGTGGTGTGGTTGCGGTGCGGAGGACAGTTTATCGTTCTTTTGTGTTCCACCGCTCTGAGCCGGGTAATCACGAACCTAGCGGGCAGGGTTGGAATAAGGCCAGAGACAGGGTTGGTTCAAATAAGGCCAAGTACAAGATGGGAAGAAGACCAGGTTCGTCAGGGTGAGCATGGGGTTAGGAACAGTTTGATACTGGAACCGATGTTTCTCTCCTCAACTTCGCCCATTTATTCAAGGCAAAGACTCCCAGCTAAGCATTTGCTAAGATTCAAACACAAAAAGCATTCCAATATTCAGTCCAGAGCAGTCCAGTAAAAACCCGACAAGCTCTTATTAACGAACCAAGAGACATCTGAAGAACAGCTTATATCGTGATTTGCACTCACAAGCAAGCCATTATTTCACTTGCCGACTATTATTTATCCACAACGACATCTTGTGTCTTCCAGATGTTAAGTCAACTGACGAGACTATTGCTTTCGCACAAATCCGAAAATGTTTGTACGGGCACGTCGCTGTCCATGCAGTATGTCACCAACAGAAACGGCGCGAATCGTTCGTTTCGTTCGCGCGAAGCTTGAGAGACGCCCGCAGCGATAGACGAGAACGGCAGGCGCGTGACGAGGTGGCATGACGAGGCGGCCCATGCTCCGACGCCGTCAACGAGGTGGTGGTGAAGTCGGCTGTGTCCCTCTCCCAGCTTTGTCCGGTGAGGGTGTGTCGCCACGGGTACCCACGGTAGCTAATGTGATATGATGTCCCTGCGACCATAGCATCACGAGGCTTTTTTTGTGCTGTTTAACTCCTGAATACTACCTCCCGAAACCTCCTGGGTGTTTTATCCCAGAATGGTGGGACACGTCGGACTTCTACCAGAGCTGGCCGACTAAGTTAACTGAAGCAGCATCATACACTTGAATATTTGAGATGCAGCGACGTCTAAAGTGTCGGCAGCCGGCCAGAAATGAATCGAGTCTGGGCTTTCATTTTCAAACCACAAAGTTTGCAAGACCAGGGCTGAGGAGTCACGCTGGCCATCTGTGGCTATATTTGGTTTGATCCACGGCTATGGAGCTAGGAATTGTTGGTGGCGAATACGGTACCGCACACTGAGAGGGAAAAAGCTGCTTAGTGCTAATAGTGGGCGCGGAGGAAATTCGGGGTCGTATGTTCTGTATGTTCTGTCGCGTTGGTCCTACCTCCATGCAGGCGGGGCTAAGATATGTTCCATCTCTCCTCTACTCTCTTCCTCCAGATTTGCGTCTGTCGCATCCCAGACGGGCTGTTCCAGAACGTCGGAGCCGGGCGACGTTTTCCAACCATCCGCTCCATACAGCCTCTCTAAACGAATAGTTTGCCCGTCAAAAGGTACGGCTCCCAGGAGGCGCTGACTACCGAGAGGGAAATGTTCGGTCGGTCGGATCGTGTCTGGCGCAGTCGAGTCATACATCGGTGTACCCGGTGATGTGCTTCACGAGATGGCTTCGGTAAGTGGCTGTTCAGTTCGTCCGTAGACAGGTCGCGCTTCAATATGTGTGGCAGGTATCGGGAGTGCGTTGACGAAGTCAAACCTGGAGGACATTTTGATACTTACATACATAAGGATAGCTGCCGGTTATGATGCAACCAGGCTAGATACACGAGTTGGATTTTCCAGCTAATCTTTATGACAAACAGTTAGTTCCAGGGAGAACTTGTAGCTCGCTCGAACTGTTGGCTGCGATCAAAATGATAAATGTGGCGACTAGGTACACCCAATTCGTCAGATCTGACGGCAGCGCACTTGATAAACCGATATATCCATGTGTTTATAATCAGTGGCAGATTCAGGGAAGCAAAGTGGGTACATGGCATGCCACAAACCCCTGGGCTATGTGCATGTGATGCGAATCCGGAAAGGCGTCGGAAAATCTCCATCCAATATTTCGCTAATTTTCGTACCTGGCTGAGCCATTGACAATGCTTCATCTTACGCCATGTCAATATCCGCAGCAGACATTCTGGCCATGGCTGTATTCGAGATTTCGCCAGGAGACGAAATGCTCAGTGTATCTCCACTGGTTGCTTGATCCAACACACAAGCAAACCTCTTTTGAGACCCTTTGTTAGGAGTCAAATACGTCCCAGGAGACAACTGTGTGGCTTATTTAAAACTTTAGACGGTAATCTAATAGAAGAAGTATCCAAAAACTGCTGCATTTTGGTGTCTGAGTAAGCGCTTGCTAACTAAAACAAACTATACACAGCAATTATCCAGTCGATATTTTGGAGATCCAGACCGTGTATTGTCCGCGCTATCAGAAGAGGAAATCTGACGACAGTTATTTTATATCATCACCCACAGGTAAAAATCTGAATCGTTCCAGCGCAGCCTTGATTGAATTTAGAGATTTTAGACGGTAGTGGTAGCGTGATCCATAGAAAAAGCAGAGCAATGTGCAATGGTGTCATAGGACAAAGAAAACCATGACATTGCACATTTATATTTAATTCCTGAAATATCCTTTATGCGTTAGAGATTTATAAATCAAATCTCGACAGATTTTGTCTGGACGATCGGTTCGCATTTTTCCAAGAAAATCTGACCATAAGTTATTGGGGTTCACGAATGGAATCCAGACTATGACACCCCTCCCCTACTCCCTCCACAGATACTTCTCACCCACACATTGCAATAGAATAATCGCACAAGAACAATGTTGACTGTGCATTGTGCCAATCAAAATGTCTGCTGTGCTTCTCCATGGCACAAACACGAACTTTTAAAATCCCGCAATCTTGCAACATGCGTATATGACTATGACAAGGCAGTCTGAAAACGGAGCACACAAATCGTGTACCCACGAACACAAATAAACCTTCTTAGTGTGCACAAGGACCGACACATCCACAGAGAGTCGCAAAGTGGAAAGCCAAGTTTTCGCAGCCTCCGCGAGCGCCTAAACAACCAAGAAACTTTCGGTAAACACCACGTCGGAAATTGTTGGTACGGTCCACACTGCTCTCGCGGGGCGGACGTAATACTCTCGGAAATTAGTAAATGGATGTGCGCTATAATGCGCTGGAACGTCCCGTCGCAGCACACTACAACAACGCCTTGGGGACCCCCATCAGCCTGAGGATGAGGACTGAGCAGCACTGCAGTGGCGTGCCGCTGGAGTACCCAGAGCCATCGCCATCGGCTGGTGTCAGCTGATTCAAATATCGGTCACGTGTCACCATCGGCTGATGTCAGCTGACCCAAATGTCGGTCACGTGTCACCATCGGCTGATGTTAGCTGACCCCAATATCGGCCAAGTGTCACCATCGGCTGATGTCAACTGACCCCAATATCGGTCACGTGTCACCATCGGCTGATGTCAATTGACCCAAATATCGTCCAAGTGTCACCATCGACTGATGTCAATTGACCATCGCCCACGTGTCACCATCGATTCGCTGTAGCATCCATCAAGCATCGCTGAGCGAAGCGTTGGCGGACAGCGAGGCAGGCAGGCTACCGGAAATGACAGAGATGTGCTCGCTCCCACCTACCCACACACAGATGCCTCTTGGTGTTCGGTCTGAACACGACGTCCGAACAGATACCAGACATCAGAGCATCGCGCGGATTAATGTTTTCAAATCTGGTTAAAATATGCTGGATAGTTCGAACCTGATTGGTTGCAGTAGCAAATAGCATGTAAACCAGCGGCATTATAAGAGGATATTTTTTTTTAATACGTTTAGTACGAGTTATTGCTGGGGTGGCTTTATGAACCAGGGCTATATTGCTAAGCAGAGCCTGTTGCGTGAACCTTGGCCTCACCACCCGATCCATGAACTCCAGCTTAATGGCAGAATTTTTACCGAAAGTTTAACATGCCGTTAATGCACCGACACGGCCGCCCGGTAGCTCGTTCCCGGCCTTATCGGGCCAGCTGCCAACTGACCCTCCCAGCCGGAGGATGGTAGGGTCAGTTGGCGACTCGAACGTAATGCGAACGTATGAAACGACTCGAGCCCTGTGTTGCCAGGGCAGTGGAGACCAGCGCAGGCCAGCACTCCAACCAACTGAGCTACCGGGATGGCAAAGATTTAGAAATTCTGCAATGCTTTACCTGGGAAAAGATAGAAGAAAAAAACTAACTTCACATTTGGTGTGGAATGTGAATGACAATTTTCATTAGCAACATGATTTCTAACTAGCGTAGCAATTTCACCTCAGATCACACGTGCAGACTGGGCATTCATCTAACATATGCCAGCTCAAAGTCCATGAGCATGAGCAAATCATAAACGAAGCAGGACAATTGCCAAAAAATCAAATAAGAAAATGCAACAGCACGACTTTGAACATTAAAATAAAAAATAACCACCCTTTTCGCACCCAGGGCCATTATCTGTTCGTATGGTCAGTGTCAATATCTTGGAACAACATCGAGCGCTTACATCAAAGGAACCTAGGTAGGTACCAGGATCAATGCATTAGAACGCTAATATATCATGTCAGACCCACAATCATTTAAGTTCAAGCAAAATTAATCGACCTAAAGTAGTTTGAAGCGGTTTTTACCAAAATCGCATTTAGTACCTGCTTCAGGTCCTAAACACTGCTTAAACTCGCATTAGAAATGGAGTTCCATGATGGCTCTCACATTAGCAAAGACAGATTTGTCTCCTACTGCTTGGAATTTGACTACACTGCGCTATTTTTCATATGCAACTTTCTTCCCTTTTGTATAATGTGAACAAGTAGAAAAATCGTGAAGCTCCATGCAGAATATATTTTTGCAACATTATTAGTTGCATACTCTATTTCGTGATAGTGAATCCCAGTTTTCTTTCCGGATCCATACACAGCAAAAAGTCATAATTTCTTCCTGTGGTTTAAAGGGATATCTCTTGCGCCATTTCATAGAGATGTTGAGGTGGTGGCGGTTGAAGTAAGCATGTTAAATGACGTTAATGTACAGATTGATGAATGTTTCACGAAATCAGGCATGCTTTTATGCATACATTTGACTAGTTTTCTACAAAAAGAACTTAAATTTGGTCATAACATCTAAAGAGAATCGTTTTTTACCAGAATAGCATTTCGTGATTATATTTTGCTTGATTACAAAGTCACTACTCATCGAATGTGCAAATACAACCCAGCATTATAGCCGTTTTGTGGGGTAATTTTAGGAAGTGGGCTGGCGACAGAGTATTCAAATGTAAAGTTATACAATTAAATTCATTTGACAGGCATCATACTGTTTCCAATCGATGTACACTCACAGGCGCGAGCATAGTTAAGTTCACATGCACATGCGTAGTGCAATTTTGCATCACTGAATCTTTTCTGCAATCATGCTGACGTCAGAGAGTTAATGTCTGCGCTACTGTCACCGCTCACTGGCATCCTGTCTGCATTTCCTTCGGCACCCCTCGCATATTTTGCCGACCATGACATCATTTCTATCCGGTGTAACCTCGCGAGTACCACGAAAACATCATTAACTCCTTCCGGTCTACAACGCCAACTACATGTCATCACTGCGCACATCCAATTAACATATTGGAGCATTAGTCACAATGCGGATGCGGATGCCATCATCAATGTCATGCGCAACAATTAGCTGGTAAGTGTTCTGATGTAATCAATCCTGAAGTGTTACACTTGTACCCCGACTACTTGAACGGGTGTTTTAAAGCTCATATTGGCTATATTAGCCTTGTATGTATACACCAGATGTAAATACATATTGTGATGCAAGCGAAGCACATGTTTAGGAGGATCGGTATCTTACAGTACAAGATGTTCGGTGAGTAGCGGGACAGCCAAGATCAGAAACTGGCAAAGCCTCTCTCGTGACAGGCAAAGGCTTGAGCACCATGCCGCTGTCGGGCAGGAACTCGCAGACCGGTGGTGACTGCCATCTCTTGGCGGCCTACGCAAACACGAATACCTGGCCGCCAGGTGGTGCAGTGTCGCGCGTCGTGTTGGCAAGAGCAATCTGGCGCGAACTTTTCCTTTGCACACAGATCAAAAGCAGCTCAAAAGAAATTGGATTCAGAAAACTCGTAGAAGACGAAAAAAACATCTTAGGTGGATCTAATTGCGTGAAGAAGGCAGGACTTGGAAGTTGCAACATAGCGGAAATGACAGAGCGAGTATATCAATTGCACACTCTATGCTCGCTTTTGCACTGCATCCGGCTGGCTGGGGCCTGGCACTGCCTCCTGGCAGCCTGCATGATAGCCCGGCGCGGCAGTTTCGTCAGCTCGACGCCGCTCGTCCATCCGCCGCGGATCCAGTTTCGACCATTTCCGTCTGCCGGCGGCGACCGCCCGCCGTGCAGGGTCACCTCGCGGTCAGGCCAGCGTCTGCGACCGGCGGGGCCTGCTCGCTGCACGGGCCGCAGTGGCGGCACACAAACACACATCTGTTTACCGCGTGTCGGCCGGCTGCCATGCCGGCTGAGACGGCCCAGAAGCGGTGCACTGGCGGTGCGCAGTTGGTGGTGGCGTGGACACGGCTGAATGTCACCGACAGGCCGGCCAGAGGTCAGCGGGGTCAGCGGGGTCGGCCGGGTCGTGGCTGGAGCTGGCTGCAAATGTCGTGCAATCTTGGCTGCTCCGCGTCTCGACGCCAGTGCCACGCGCGTGTGCACAAACACAACTGTTGACTGTTTTTGTTGCTTGCCGTGCATTGTTGTTCTGCGTGGCAAGCCCACCGCACGACGTGGAACAAATCCTGACCTAACGAGCGGACCGGAGCATTGCGATACCGAAAAGCGGGCAGACAAAGCAAGCTCCTTTTCCGAAGAACCTCACAACTGATGTATGCAACAGAGCGAATCTTACAGCATCATAAAGCCTGCTCAATTGGAAAATGACGTGTCAAGGTCAGAAGGTGAAGCAAATAACCTGCAAGACCAGGCTGAATGGAGAAACAAGCTTAATGAATTCCAGCGAGTGCTGATTTGCAGTAAAACTTTAAACAGTAAAACCATTCGGAGCATCTAATTAACCACACAATCCTTCAGCATAACCTGACATATCTGACAATTCGTCACACTTCGAACAAACGATATCAATTGCTGGTAAGCTGGTGTGGATCGGTTGAGTGCATTGCGCATTTGTTACGTCATTGTGATACGTAGAAACCTCTATGTTTGACATTTCGCCTATGGGTACCGATGATGAAAGCACAAACTGCAAAACACCACGCAGCGTATGATTCATGACCACATAACTTCTTAGATTCGGCAATGCAACAAGTCGGCATGCGATCATGCCAACTCAACCGATCATGCACACGTCACCCGGCCAGTGCATGATGAAATGACCACTATGGGATTTCCCAAATTATCTGCCGTGATTACAGACGTTTACATGTTTGATATGCTTTTATATTTCACTGATTAGCCGTTCGCCATTCACTGACGTCAATATATAACGCTACAACATCCTTTTCAGTTACGTCTGATTCAAACCATAGAACCCATGTGATTTTTTCAGATCCGAAAACGGCTTTACATAGGCAAAACGTACCCTTGTAGCGCATTGCTGTGCAATCCAATCATGGTACTACATAAACCAAGCGTAATTTTGCATGTCTTAAGTATATACTAACAATGTTATCTGAAAACGACATTGCCTTCGATTTGTTGTAACCCCAATACTCGCAATTTAGGTAAAATTTTACCCCAGCTACATTACCAAATTAGTAGGTGCACCACCGAGGAAAGCAGCGCCCAAGCGGTCCGGGTCAGGTGACACACCCACTGACCTGAACCCCGGGTCAGGTGACACCCCGCTGACCTGGAGGCCGGGTCAGGCCCACACCTGCTGACCTGGAGGCCGGGTCAGGCCCACACCCGCTGACCTGGAGGCCGGGTCAGGTGACACACCCACTGACCTGGAGGCCGGGTCAGGCGAAACACCCGCTGACCTGGAGGCCGGGTCAGGTGACACACCCACTGACCTGGAGGCCGGGCCAGGCGGCACACCCGCTGACCTGGAGGCCAGGTCAAGCGACACACCCACTGACCTGGAGGCCGGGTCAGGCGACACACCCGCTGACCTGGAGGCCGGGTCAGGTGACACACCCACTGACCTGGAGGCCGGGTCAGACGACACACCCACTGACCTGGAGGCCGGGTCAGGCGACACACCCGCTAATCTGGAAGCCGTGTCAGGTGACACACCCGCTGACCTGGAGGCCGGGTCAGGCCCACACCCACTGACCTGGAGGCCGGGTCAGGCCCACGCCCGCTGACCTGGAGGCCGGGTCAGGCGACACACCCGCTGACCTGGAGGCCGGGTCAGGCCCACACCCGCTGACCTGGAGGCCGGGTCAGGCCCACACCTGCTGACCTAGAGGCCAGGTCAGGCCCACACCTGCTGACCTGGAGGCCAGGTCAGGCCCACACCCGCTGACCGAGAGGCCGGGTCAGGCGACACGCTCGCTGACCGCGGACGGACTGTTTATTCAGCCGTTTCCACCAGGCGGCTGTTGCTAGCAGTGTCGAACATGCATAACTCGCTGCACTTCGGCTCGCATTTGGGAAGAGGCCACCCATGACGCCACGTGTCGCCAATGCAGGTCGGTGCACCGATACGTGCCTTGCTTGGTGAGGGGTGGGCGGATCTACATCGCGATTCGGCATGTTTTAAACTCGCTATATGACGCTGTCGATGGCGTATCGTGCTCAGCGACGGTGATCGAATGATTTGATCTGAATCAGTTAAAATTGCCATGGTAAAGTCCTCATATTTCGCAAATATGACAGCCCGAGAAAATATACAATATGAAGGTTCTCATATTGCATTATTTCATGCACAAGATGCTTCCATGCATATATTGGTGTTGGACATATTCGTATTGCGCCGGACGTATATCGGCCGATTTGCAGTCAATGCCTTCCAGACAAATATGCTTTTAGCAGAGTATTCCAACTGCTTCAGCCCTTAACGCAAGCTATTTGACCGGAAACAGTTTTCTGATTAGCGTAGCTATCTCCGACAGCCTTGCTGACAATTCAACACGGTCATATAAAAAAGATATCCATAGCGTTTGAAAGTGACACCAGATCCGTCGCACGAACATTTGCCGTGGCATTTGGCAAATAAATGTCGTTCATATTCCAGGCAGAAATCTTCACTGTGCTTCTAATGTTTAATATGCTCTTTTGGCAGCGCAATGGTGGGTGTAGTGGGACATATTCCTGATACCTTCTATGTTGGCTATCAAGTGATTTACATTGTGATTGACTGATGTTTTGAATGCATGTACGGATTCAATATTATGATTGGTGCTGTCACCAACAACACTGAAACGTCTGGCTGCCACTGGCACACCATCAGCGTATGTGCAACGAACGGGTGAATGGTTAGCAGAGGGTTTTTTAGTACGGCCCTGAATTGTGTACCGTGCAACAAAAAAGGTAGTGATCATCAGAACAAAATGCATCCTAGTACAACAGCTCAGCCACACCACGAATCCTTTTCCTGTCCCTCAAGACGCTGTTTAGAATCTGCACCATGTGGGCATGTGGGCGGTACTTTTGACAGTGTAATCCTATGCCTCCTGTACTTACTGTACCTGTTTTCCTGTAGCTCGAGTCAATCGGGTAGAATGCCCATACTGAAATATGTCACGCTCATCAGTTTGTAATCAATTAAGTGATCAAATAAATGGATATGTTATGATTCGACACTTCAACTTTTCTACGAATTTTCACTAGGGCTGGGGACCTCTCGAAACTAGGAGGGATCGAAGTCCATAGTTTCAAGAAACATTTTCAGATTAGATCGTGAAAATAACAAGTTCACATTAGCAGAGGGTACTAAATCAAGGTGGTCTAGGCCCTCGTCCCTCCCGACCCGCCCGGGGTCTCCAGCCATGATTTTCACTCGAATTAACCGGTGAAGTCATCTACAAAATCCAGGAACCTCGTGCAGCCTCCAGCGCACGCTGGGGGAGAGAGACACTAGGCCGTCAGAGCAGCCATGGATGGACTAGCGACTCATGAACAGGTGGAAGGGGAGGGGGCAGCGCCGAGTTGACGCACGCATCCGGCCCGTCACGACCATGTCCACTAGCCAATTAGAACCCAAACGCTCATCCTCGGGACACCCCTAATGACCACAATCGCATCTACATCACATGCTGATCAGCAACACCACTGGTCGAGTCTTTGCAGCCTGGAGGTGGCTGGCATGCGTATCACAGCGCAAACAACCTTACCGACCTGCTATCGGCCATAATTAAGGTCCAGTCGTGCAGGCGGGGTGAAGCTCTGCGGTCGGACACAGACCAGGCGCCGGCCGGCCACAGCGTCGCGCGAGTTACCAGCACCGTCTTCTTTATTTGTCTGCTGGCTCATGGATTATTGATCGTGCCTGATTGATCCGGACGTCTATGGATAGCTCGCCGGTGATGAATGGTGGCGACTGAGCCGTCTGTGACGGTCCGGAAGGCGGCCCTGACGTTGGCGGAGACGGATTGGGTGGCTCTCGGGCGCCCCTGGCACTCGAAGAGTTCCTCCGGATCGGCATGTCTCTGCGTTCGCGGCGCGTCGTCGTCCTGGGCCAAGTCACCCCGGGAGCGGGTGTAGAGCCGCTTAGTTTCGGCCTGAGGCGGGTCTTCGCGCGAAGATACGGCACACGTGACGACATCATCGGGGAGCCAATCGTCTGGCCGGAGCGCGCCGTGTGCTCGGGAGCGGCTCACCGGTGTGAAGGTCGCGCGCGTGGGAATCAATGCCGCCGCCGGACACTGCACTCGCCATGGTGACGGAGATTGGCACGGCGGAGACGCGGCTGGCCAGGCGGATACGCTATTGGCACTGCGGAGACGCTGCTGGCGTGGCGGAGCCGCTTCCGGTGTGGCGGAGACGCACCTGGCGCGGCGGAGACGCTGCTGGCCAGGCGGAGACGCTATTGGCACTGCGGAGACGCTGCTGGCGTGGCGGAGACGCTCCCGGTGTGGCGGAGACGCTCCTGGAGCGGCGGAGACGCTGCTGGCGTGGAGGAGACGCTCCCGGTGTGGCCGAGATGCCGTCCACCTACTTTTCCCGGCATTGCCGACGTTTTGGGGACCGGTCCCGTCTACATAGCGCATGTAGGGCGACCGTGCTGCAATGCGCTGCACACTCCCCACCAGTGCCTACGGTGTCATGGCCACGATGCATCGCTTGTTTTGCAGAAGGTGTACCATGCGACCATCGACACGATTAAATTGAACCTCCTTCCGGGCATATTTTGCATACACCATCGATAATACGAGCGCATGCATTAACGCTCGCACTGCAAGGACTCCAATTAACTAAGTGTTGGACACGCTCCGAGTATTGTACAGTTTTTGAACGGCCACAGTTTAGTGTAAATCTGGCGCGCGGCCACTCGCCGGTGGCACGTGTTCCCACTACGTGTGCGTGCAACAGTCCAATCACGCGCTTAAGAGCAGGCGGTGGCGGCCGTGAGAGCCACCATTCTCGCGGGAGGTGGCAAGCATTGGCATTTTACTGCCGCAACAGCCGTCGTTTTCATGTAATGTTTGTGCGCTGTATTCGGGGGCGCACAGAATACCCGCTACGGTCTGCTGCTGCCAGCACGCGATATTTGGCTGGCATCACTAGTTTCAGTCTCCGTTCGAGATACTGCCTATCATGGATCGACCGATCACGGATCACGGGTCATCGAACACGGACCACGTGTCACGGGCTACGTGTCACATCATAGATCACGGATCACGAGTCACATATTACGAGTCATGGATCACCGACCATGAATCGCGGAATGTGGATCGTGGATAGCAGAGCATGTATCATGGATGACTCATCACGGATCATGGCCCATGAACCATGAATCACGTATCATACATAGTATATCATGGATCACGGATAATGTATTCTTGATCGTGGATCACGTATCACTGATAATTAATCACGTATCACGGATAATTAATCCCGGATCATGGATCATCAATTATGGATCACGGATCATCAATTATGGATCACGGATCATTGACTATCGATAATTGATCATGGAGCACGGATCGCTAAGCACAGATCACATATCACGGGCCATAGTTCACAGGTCACATATCGCATGTGTCACGGAGTATGGGTCATGGATCACGGGTCAGAGATCACTGGTCACTGGTCAAGGGTCACGGGCCACGGTTCACAGGTCACAGGTCACAGGTCACAGGTCACAGGTCATGTGTTTCGGTTTACGGGTCACATATCATGGGTCGTGAATCATATATCATGGATTACAGGTCACGGACAATAGATCACGGGCCATGGATCACAGATCGTCGTTTGCAGCGATACCTACTCTCATGGAAAATTAACACAGACACGCTACTGCGAGGAATACGTAATAGATACAGGGATTTTCATGCATGGATATCGGACGAATAAATGCATGACAATGGGGTGCAAAAATGCTTGCTGCATATCGCACGTCATCACGCTTCAACATCAAACTTCTTCATGTTGGAACAATCTTGATATTTTGAGGCTTCTTACGGCTTGAGGAAGTTCGTGCTGACACCCGGTGCTAATAATAATAATTATGTGACGGCATAGTGCCAACAATTATCGTGTTTCTATTGGTATTAGCTATCAAGAAGGATCTACTCTCACCGATGCGTATCTATTTATTATGGTATTTTCCATGAATCTAGGTGTTATATTTGTTTGCAATCTAGCCCTTATGATCGGTGTTTCATATGCATTGGTGATGAATTTCCACTTACGCATATAAAATATTTTATGACAAGTGTTTCTTTATGGATCGCAACTGCTCCTTGTTTCCTGGGGTCGGCAGTACGTTGACTGGGAATGTCCACTTTTTCGCCCATGAGAACGCCGCGTAACGGTCTAGCCAGTGTTTTCCCGATGGTGCACCACGGCCGCGGGCGCAGTTCCGTGACTCGGTGTGTTGCAGCGCGGCATGATGTGGCGGCTTACCTCATGCAACGTCACATCGCCGCCATCTGCCGCAGTGCCGGCTGACTCACCTAAAAAATATCCCCGCCTGGGATGGCGAGCTTCGCACCGTCCCGCCACGCGGCGCCACCTCCGCAGCTTCCTCAACCTAGGCCGCCAGTCTGACCTGGGGGAGAGAAAGATCGGGTGGCAGCTTGACACGACAACGAAAGTAGAGTCACGCCACACCAGAAGTGCTGGTGACTACGAATGCTGCGACCAACGGCAGCGCATGAGGCGAAAGTTTTGGTCGAACGTCGCAGCGACTGAACGTTTTGTCGCATTTGACATCCTGTGCCTTTAACATTCTGTCGCATTCCAGTGTGTTCTTCGTCATTGGAAGTTGCCATGCTTGGACGTTATAACGATTGGACATTGTGAAGCGTGGACATTCCGACCCGGTGTGGCAGCGGCGCGTGTGCCGGAGGAGGTGCGCCGCCGACAGGCGCGTGCCTGCGCTGATGTCTGTGTCGGCGGTGGCGGTGTTGACAGCGGCGGCGACAGGCGTGCGTTACGACCCACTCGGCGGTGAAGGCCAGAGTGGTTAGGGCGCCCCTGTAGCAGCTGAGTGCCGCTGTCTTCTGCAGCCAGCCGAAATGCCGTCAAATCCGTCAACGCTGAATGGGTTGAGCGGCTCCGGACCACTCACTGCATGCCGCGCATAAATCGGCCTTGTTGACAGCCGGCGCTTCCCGTGAGTGCGATCGGAAAACAATGATGCAGCCGCCGACGAGGTCGGAACAGAACGGCGGTATTACGCGGGGAGTGCGCGTTGTGTAATGCCGTGTAACCTACATTACATTGCCGCAACAAATCCACCCCCGACCCCACCTCAACCACGTCCTCAGCCGTGAATGTAAGATACACACCACGGCAATGGGGAGCTCTCTATGCCTGTGGTGGGGCCCTGGGCTCAACAGAAATCAGCGTTTAAAGCCAGGAAGCCAGCGTCTCTGTCGCATATGCTTCTCCAACTCAAATCAGGCTTGACCCAAAGAAAGAACCATCTTACAGTGCGCAGGCCATCCACACAATTGTCTGTGAAGCTGGATGAGCACAAAGTATCCGTGCCAAAAAGGTTTGTCAGATTTAGGTAATTGAGTTTTAATGAGGATAAGACATCTAGAAATTGTTTCGAAAATAAATGTTATCTTTATTACAAGTTTACAAAAATGTGTTACTGCAGTGCAGGATTGTTATAAATATAAATTGGGAGTTAATCATAATAATCAATAGTCAGCTAATACTCATGACAATTTCTTCATCAAACCATCTCTATTTTTATTCGAATTGCAAACGCTTTCAGTCCCGATGTTTTCAGCTTACCAGTGGCGTCACTTGCAA
The DNA here is from genome assembly GCA_034440575.1 of Imbricaverruca yamaguchii. Lineage (NCBI taxonomy): Eukaryota > Metazoa > Arthropoda > Thecostraca > Neoverrucidae > Imbricaverruca > Imbricaverruca yamaguchii. Next base: position 2,663,099 of record JAOTOL010001619.1, on the reverse strand, counting down.
GTTTATTTATACTACTGCAGGCCTTGGTGGAGTTAATACTTACCAGTAGAGGGTCTTATCAGTTATTTAGACGAGCGAGGGTGAGTGTCCAATGCGCAGTGAAGTCCAATCGCCATGTTTATCAATTATAGACCCAATGCTTTAAATGTTTATGCAGACACGCGCCTTCAAGCATGTATGCAAAGCTAAATTGATTTAAGATGCAATGCGTTCACAAACTTGCATTAGTAATGGCAGACATAAAAAGACAGGCTCGTACCAGGTAGGATCGTGTCCGGCAGGGCCAGACCACGTAGGGCAGCGTGAGGTAGGATTGTGCCAAGCAGAACCGAGCCAGGCGGGGCTGGACCATGCAGGGTCGTGCCACCCGGATGACTTTGTGTACCACATGCACGTAGTGCACTCTATGTGGCTTCGCCTTATCATTCTAACTCGCAACCACTTGTGTTGTTGAAGGGGTGAATGCGTGTGTATGTCATTGCAGTAGCAGGCTGGTGCTACATGGCCAGAGTGCCATCAGTATCAGGTGCTGTTACGGCAGCTGGAAGACAGCTGAACGACAGCTGGACGACAGCTGATCGACAGCTGAACGACAGCTGGACGACAGCTGATCGACGCTGGACGACAGCTGGACGACAGCTGGACGACAGCTGGACGACAGCTGGACGACAGCTGGACGACAGCTGGACGACAGCTGGACGACGGCTGGACGACAGCTGGACGAGCGACAGCCAGGACACGGCGGGCTGTGGGTCCCCACTGCAGGTGCGGGATCGGCCCCGAAGCCGCCAAACTGAGCGTGTCGAATACTGCACGGTCCTGGCAAGCCGCGGAAACATCCGACCGCGTTCAGTTCTAGAAGACGGCTGGGAACTTCAGAAACGAACAAAGCCTACTTTGACATTTCGGTGCGGTGCATTGAAGTCCGGGACATGTGTTCCATCTGTGGGCGGAGGACTCACTTGCGGAGAGAGTGCCTGCAATTTTGTACACGTGAATCGGAAACCAATTTGATTCATCCGAAACAAGTCGCGCTATGCTGACGACGCCCGACTCATCTCCCGAAGATGGGGTGCGCGCGCACCGCAGACTTCATGCACTACGCCAACTCGTCCGATTGGCGTTGATGCCACGCTGTGTCATAGCCATCGTGTCTCACAGCCGTTCCACCCGGAGCATGCCCCGCGCAACCATTCTGCACGACGGACGGCTGACGAGTGACACCACGAGCTGCGGGGCACGTCGGTCACGTGGTGGGATGACGTCACGCCGGTCAGCCGACCGTGGCTGGATACTGCACGGACGGCGGGACCCGGCTGAGGTTCCGTGCACATTGCAAGCTGCCCGCACGGCACAATGCCGCCGAAGACCGCTTCCTTTTGACACTAATTTCAAGAGAAACATTGCGATGACGGTTGGCAAAAACAAAGGTAAAAAGAGGAGATTTGGCTCTGAATGAGAACATCAGAACCGAAAATGCGGCATTGCAATGTGAAAAGCTCCTCATGTTGCTTGCGAGCTGACTTACCGTCTTACAGCTTATTTTGCACAAACTTTAAGGGCAGCTCACGAGGAATATTTGGATGGCAGATGTTGAAACCGAACGTAGGACACATATGACTCTGAGTTAAGAAATTAAAACGGCAAACGTTTGAAACAGAACGTTATTGCGGTTTCAAAAGCGTCACGGTTGGTCGGAGCATAGCCGAGCCGAGCCGAGCCGTGCCGGGCCTGACAGCTCAGGGAAACTCTGTTCCATATGCACGTGGGAAGACTCACTCGGGTTTCGCCCCCGCTCGTAAATACTGAAGCAGGGCCGGCAGAGACAAATGTCAGAGCCTTGCGGTTCGCGATGCTGGCTGGCAATGGTGCTGACTGGCAATGAGCAAGCTGGGAGAGAGCTCTCGCCGAACCATGGATGTTGGTGAATCCATCATGGCTCCCTAAGAAGAAATCTTAAGTTCAATAGGTAAGGAATCACACAGCTGCATTACTACTACTCGATGGATCAAGCCAGCCGAATGGCCTTGGCAACCGTCCAGCTGCTTGAATCCCAAGTGGTCTGAATGGAGCTGAGTTGCATATTTAATGTAAATGATGATTGATTAGGTGTTGATGATTTAATATTAATTATGAAAATTAAATATTGGGAACTTGCTAGACAGTTGTTCCTGAACATTCAGTTGACCTCAGTGATCAAATTTTGATATCGCTGTCCAAATTTCATGAGAGAACCTGAAAACATTTGCACTAGCCATAGATCCAGAATGGTATACAATATTAGCAGCGACACGTTCATCAAGTCTTAGTACACGTTTTGCCCCAGCAGTGATTTCACCTCAAAATTGGTGCTGCAAAGCAACCAAGTCGACCCAGTTTCTTCCACATACATTGTGACCGTGACCAACTCCCGGAGACGGAGATAAATAATGGATTAAAATCGAGCCAGTCGGTGCCCTGCGAGCACGCCGCCGTCTTAAGTACTCCACTTGGGCAGCGATTGATGCGATGGGTTGCTTTCATTTCTGAGACGAGGTTGCTTGCTTCGAAAAGCAATCGGGGAATGGCGATGTTTGTCATCAAACGCCGATGGACTGCAGGCAAGCCAAGTCACGTGCCCAGTCAGCAGATAAGACTCGGCGCTACATAGAAGCACGATCGGTCTAGGAGGCATTCCGCCACAGATCGACAGGGCCTTGCCCCGTCACGCTTAGATGCTGTTATAAATCGGTCTGTGGTCTGACCAGATGGCCTGAATCGACCTGCGCAATGCTCAGCTTGATCTGATCTGCAGATTCTGAGGTGCAGCCGCGGGCATTTTTCCAATGTCACAGTGTCGTTTAGGGGCGCATCGACTGCAAGGGTCATATATCGATGTCACAATGTAAGGCCGTCTTTAAACAGCTATAGCTTGCATAAAAATGGATCCATTGAAATTTAGCTATATAAATCATCACATTCGTAATTGGACTGAGATTGCTCTCCATATATTTAAATTTGACAACAACAAAAAACCCTGGACCTCGCGACCTTAGGTCACGCCAACCAACTCGACACGAAGCCAGTGAAAAAGTCAAACTTTTTTTTGGCGGAGATGCATCTTGGTTAAATTGTTTTTCAACAGAAGATGCTTATTAAATGGGACTTTTCTATAAATATTTTTATTTAATCCAAATTCCCACGTATATCAGACCGGTAGGCGATGTTTGTGTACGAGATGGAATCACGAAGTGATCAGGTTTTAACATACAACACTAAGATCTACTTCAATTGCACTAGATCTATTAACCGAAAAGTCTTCCAGAGGATCGCCTCTGTTACACTGAACACCTTTCCGATTCTTGATGGAATGTAGAACGTGATTTTTCGTTAGTCATCAATGTAATTCTAGCGAGGAATGGGGCAAGAAGAGAGCACAGGGAATGACTCTCCTTGGACTGCTCGGAACAAGCTGCTGAAATCAGACGGGTTGAGAATACATATAGCTCGCTGCAGACTATGGGTGTCGTTTTCTTTTTTAATGAGTGAGACGATTCAAACGCTCGAATGTAAATTATGGGATACATGTGAACGGAAACGTGGAATACCGTACTGAGCACATCAACATTGAAGATATTATGTCTTGATCGTATACAAAGCGCAATACTCAACTGCGACAGATACCGGGTACGCAAAATATAAATGCTGTTGCGGTGTCAAAATACCAGCCACGGCATGCCATGGCTCCTGTTCTTTACTTTCAATTTCCCGGAATGCAATTTCTTGCGCATACGATAATCTGAGGTTGTTGGTTCAATCCGATTACACCACCTGCTCGCTAAATTCGGCGATTGCGGTGTGTGGTGAACGCGTCACACACCATGTTTTTCTGTGTGGATCGTCCGCCACAGTCAAAGGAAGCGTCCCCTCTCCGACTTTAAGGGGATCCTACTTACGTACCTCATGGAACCAGAAGAGTACAGTACTGCTGGCACATGACGAGCGAGGATTGCTAGTTTCAAGTCTTAAAGACTGGTGGATCGTGTGGACAGTGACATATTGCGTATTTACCAATTGTGATACATAACCTGAGCCGAGTGTTTTTCGACTCTGTATTAATTTTAGTCATCATGGCCAGCAATGCAACAAAATGTAAATGTGCCAGTCCAGAAAAAAATGTAGTGTAACATATATAAATGTGTTCCCCGTTCACAAATCGAGCTTAAATTGATTTATGCGGGTAAACAGGATTTTCGGACTGTCAATACCACACAATTGTAGCTTTTCATTATTTTGGTCGGGTTTTATTGTCACGCACAGTTCCTCATCGCGTGCGCAGCTCATGGCATGATCAGGTGTGTTAGCTGATCATGTCTGAGTTCCAGAGACAGCTCAACAATTATTTTTGGATTGGATGTAACTGCCACTGGCAATGGCCGTGGAAATGCTAGCGGAGGCACCAGTTTAGTAGGTATATATACTTACTAAGCTATATATATATATATAGATAGATAGATAGCCACATAGCATATAGCTATGTAACATAAAATCGAGGCCATGTGTTGTACATGGTCATCGAAGCTCACGAACACTATATGGTTCACCTCCATGTGGTACAAGCTAAACAACATATTTTCTTGTCTTCATACAAAGGAAGGGTTCGCCGTTTTTGGAGCGAGAAGTAACACCTTATGAGCATGACCAGCTTGGATCACTCTGCATTTTCCCGATTTTTTTTTTTTTAACTGGGATTACTTAATCGCCACTTCCATGAGATTATCAACTTCATATTTTCACTTGGATGAATCACTTGCAAGTATATGCATGGGTGCGTGCACTGCATGTAGATATGCACCGCTCTAACAAGTGATATGGGTGACGCCTGGATATCATCAGAGCAGAGGCAAGCCGCCAGCCACCGATATCCGAGCCAAACTATCACATGACAACGTGAACGATCGACAAACAGGGAGCGCCCGGACGAAATGCGCCCAGTGCGGCGGAATGCGAGCTGGGCAAGGCATGTTTACACAGCCGGCGATCTGCCGCCGCCTCCGAAATGACTGATTCGTTACAGACTCGCGGGTCCGGACACGAGCCGTTCAGTCGAGGTCACGGGCTCAGGGGTCAGAGATCAGACCAACACACATGCATTTATTGAAAGGGGGATGGGAACGATAAAAATGTGTTGTCGGAGATTAAAAATGCGGTCGGATGCCAAAGAATAAAACAGGAGGCAAATGAGGAGGAGGCCGTCGGCTCATCTCATGTTTCCATCCATCACCTTGACATATTTATGTATATATATATATATATATATATATATATATATATATATATATATATGCGTGTACGTGTGTGCGTGTGTGTGAGTATGAGTATATACATTTCCAAATAAACAGCTCGGAATGAAAGCATCTGGGACTTCGTTGTCTGGTTCATTCATACTGTCTGCAGCTCCTGTCTGAAAGTGTCCTCGTGGTATGGATCGACACCCGGGAATGAATGGGTCCAGCTGACCACGGTCGCTGGAACACACCGTCGCCAACTGGTGCGATTGGCGACACAGTCACGAGCGCTGGCGCTCAGGAACGCCACGAGGACAGCGTCTCCTCTATTCACCATTGGTTTCAACCGCTCTCTGCGTACATTTAATAGACAGCGAGAGATAAGGAGCGCTGTTGCATGTGTGAATGTGCTGGCCGACAACATCCGCTCAGGCATGCGTGGGGTGTATGTAAGTCACAGCTGTATCGGGTAGTACGCATTTGGTGTTATATCAGAAGAGACTGGAGCGTTCTTTCGCAAGGACAAAAGCTGGCAAGTATTCCTCAACGTCACTTCCTTATTTAGCTGCAACTTGTGACCTGGGTGGTAAATTTGTACGCACTAGGTGAAATAATGCGACAAATGTCCAATCGAAAATAACACCATAATCAATAGCTTGCGACGACGAAGCCCGAGGCAACCGAAGCGACCACACCAACATGCATCACTGTTTGTATTTTGTGGCATACTCCTCGCTGACGAACACTCCTTTTTCCTCGAGTGTTCCTCGGGCCCGGGCAAGAGGTCAGGACAAGGGCTGAGGGAAGTAAGCATGGATCCCTTTCCTTTCCGGAAATATTGAGTTCTTAGCCGAGATAACATTGTTTTGCTACATTTCGTATGGAATTCGTAGAAAAAAATTGAGTCGTCAGCTATATTTAGATAGTTCAAATCGGCTCAATTGTACAAAATATTCCATACTCTCAGTCATAGTAGTTCCTCACGGTACCACTGTCGAATCTAGTTATGCTTTCAGTTGCGACCTTGATTGCCCAAGTAATAATGCCAGGGTGCGATGCTCAATAATTATTGACCATGGTTCGGGGATAAATTAAACTAATTTGAACAATACGTGTTTATGAATGTCATAAGATTACCTTTCCTCCTTAGATTAGAAGATACAGTAGTCGGTTACTTTATTGGTTGTGTACATTCAGGTATGACATATCATGAAACCACAAAAACACGTTTATTTACTTAGCGTGCATTTTTGTGTTTGACAAGGGGTTGGACCTGAATATACACCAGGGGACTTTACTTCCGATTTTACTTTTTAATCATCGATGAAATGTCGTCTTATAATATTGAGGAAATAAAATGTCAATGTATATATATATGGTTGAAGCGTTGTGCAGATTACAAGCTCTGATGATCGAAATGTTTTTTGTTATTTTTAACAATAAAGCATGCATGGATTAACACGTACAGAGGACGGGCTGACTAAAGGGGAAAATGTGCATGAGTTCAGGTTCAGCATCCCCCCCAGCACGACACGCACATCATATGCCCCGCCTGTCTGAAGCACGGATGGGCAGCATATTTTTGCGTATTGTGTGTTGTTAGACGACACTAAAATGTGCAACATGTTTGTTGTTTTATGAGCACGGCAAAATATTTCAAACAACTACTGTAGCAATCTAGCGAAGATCAGCAAGTCGCCTACTCCAGCCTATCCTATGCGCTTCGTTGCACTTGGAAGTATTGGTAAATTCGCCTCCTCCACGTTGTGTTCCATGCGGCTAGCGTGGCGCGCTCGATCCTCCGTGTGGCTGTGGACCGGCGATCCTCCGTGTGGCCGTGGACCGGCGATCCTCCGTGTGGCTGTGGACCGGCGATCCTTCGTGTGGCCGTGGACCGGCGATCCTCCGTGTGGCTGTGGACCGGCGATCCTCCGTGTGGCTGTGGACCGGCGATCCTCCGTGTGGCTGTGGACCGGCGATCCTTCGTGTGGCCGTGGACCGGCGATCCTCCGTGTGGCCGTGGACCGGCGATCCTCCGTGTGGCCGTGGACCGGCGATCCTCCGTGTGGCCGTGGACCGGCGATCCTCCGTGTGGCAGTGGGGCGGCGATCCTCCGTGTGGCCGTGGACCGGCGATCCTCCGTGTGGCAGTGGACCGGCGATCCTCCGTGTGGCCGTGGACCGGCGATCCTCCGTGTGGCTGTGGACCGGCGATCATCCGTGTGGCTGTGGCGCGCTCGATCCTCCGTGTGGCAGTGGGGCGGCGATCCTCCGTGTGGCCGTGGACCGGCGATCCTCCGTGTGGCCGTGGACCAGCGATCCTCCGTGTGGTTGTGGGGCGGCGATCCTCCGTGTGGCCGTGGAGCGGCGATCCTCCGTGTGGCCGTGGACCGGCGATCCTCCGTGTGGTTGTGGGGCGGCGATCCTCCGTGTGGCCGTGGAGCGGCGATCCTCCGTGTGGCTGTGGGGCGGCGCGTGTTTGATGTGACGCCCAGCTGCGCCAACTGGTGATAGCCAGCGATGAACGACAGACCGACATGGCCGGCAGCCGGCGTAATCACGGCCGGCCGCCGTGTCGAGAGGAACACTGACCAGCGGCCGGCACAGCGCCGGCCGGCCGATAGCGGGCCTTTCATGCGGCTGCGGCAGCCTCAGGTTCCACACCATGGTAGGTGGGCAGCCTCCGGCCAGATCAAGGTCAGCCTCCGGCCAGACCAAGGTCAGCCTCCGTCCAGACCGAGGTCGGTGGGCAGCCTCCGGCCAGATCAAGGTCAGCCTCCGGCCAGATCAAGGTCAGCCTCCGGCCAGATCAAGGTCAGCCTCCGGCCAGACCAAGGTCAGCCTCCGTCCAGACCGAGGTCGGTGGGCAGCCTCCGGCCAGATCAAGGTCAGCCTCCGGCCAGATCAAGGTCAGCCTCCGGCCAGACCAAGGTCAGCCTCCGTCCAGACGTCAGTGCATGTTTTGACATGCACCGTGGACGGTTGCATTGACTTCGTTGCTTGCTGCGGTTTTTCCGGTACTTGACCACACCGTTTAAATCTTCTCGGCAGCCATTGCGACGTCACGGCACCGAACACCGACCGAGCCATGTCGTCCATGTGCCGAGCTATGTCAACACATGACCGGGAGGTCACACATGTGGTATGCGATCGGGTGAGTATTTCCGGGCCGACGCCGGCAACAGTGGGCTGACAATGCCCTGACGGACACCACTGCATCCTGTCCCCCACTCCACCACTCCGGTCACCATCGCGTAGCACCTCACAGAACTCCTCTCCCGACTGATGGTGCACGCAGCACTCGTTGCAAATCCCCACAAACGACGCCGCACCGTCAGCAGCGTTGCATTAGTGCCTCGGTCGCGGTAAAAAGCCTGTACCAAATGGCGAGCGACTGCAGAGATATTGCACAATTTTCTCGTTTTCTGAAAGTGATGCGCGGATCAGTAACAGCCTCATCCTATGACGTCATGGTGACGTATTTCACACAGCCACCGACTACTTGAGAGGTTGATATCGGTAATGATCGTCCGGTTATTGCTGGTCATTAAGCCGGTGAGTGAGGCCTTCTCCCGCTAGCGGGTCTGGCCCCGCTAGTGGGTCTGACTCCCGCCAGCGGGTCTGGCTCCCAACAGCGGGTCTGGCTCCCAGCAGCGGGTCTGGCTCCCAACAGCGGGTCTGGCTCCCACCAGCGGGTCTGGCTCCCAACAGCGGGTCTGGCTCCCACCAGCGGGTCTGGCTCCCAACAGCGGGTCTGGCCCCGCTAGCGGGTCTGGCTCCCAACAGCGGGTCTGGCTCCCAACAGCGGGTCTGGCTCCCACCAGCGGGTCTGGCCCCACTAGCGGGTCTGGCTCCCGCTAGCGGGTCTGGCCCCGCTAGCGGGTCTGGCTCCCAACAGCGGGTCTGGCTCCCAGCAGCGGGTCTGGCTCCCAACAGCGGGTCTGGCTCCCAACAGCGGGTCTGGCTCCCAACAGCGGGTCTGGCTCCCAACAGCGGGTCTGGCTCCCAACAGCGGGTCTGGCTCCCAACAGCGGGTCTGGCTCCCAACAGCGGGTCTGGCTCCCAACAGCGGGTCTGGCTCCCACCAGCGGGTCTGGCTCCCAACAGCGGGTCTGGCCCCAACAGCGGGTCTGGCTCCCAACAGCGGGTCTGGCTCCCAACAGCGGGTCTGGCTCCCAACAGCGGGTCTGGCTCCCAACAGCGGGTCTGGCTCCCACCAGCGGGTCTGGCTCCCAACAGCGGGTCTGGCCCCCGGGTCTGGCTCCCAACAGCGGGTCTGGCTCCCAACAGCGGGTCTGGCTCCCAACAGCGGGTCTGGCTCCCAACAGCGGGTCTGGCTCCCAACAGCGGGTCTGGCTCCCAACAGCGGGTCTGGCTCCCAACAGCGGGTCTGGCTCCCACCAGCGGGTCTGGCTCCCAACAGCGGGTCTGGCTCCCAACAGCGGGTATGGCTCCCAACAGCGGGTCTGGTTCCCAACAGCGGGTCTGGCTCCCAACAGCGGGTCTGGCTCCCACCAGCGGGTCTGGCTCCCAACAGCGGGTCTGGCTCCCACCAGCGGGTCTGGCTCCCAACAGCGGGTCTGGCTCCCAACAGCGGGTCTGGCTCCCACCAGCGGGTCTGGCTCCCAACAGCGGGTCTGGCTCCCACCAGCGGGTCTGGCTCCCAACAGCGGGTCTGGCTCCCAACAGCGGGTCTGGCTCCCAACAGCGGGTCTGGCTCCCAACAGCGGGTCTGGCTCCCGCCAGCGGGGCCGGCTCCCGCCATCAGGACCAGCCCCGCCGGCGGGTTGAGCGGAGTGGCGCGGCCCGATGCCGGCCGGTGTCAGCGCGGCCGTACGATGGGGCTGCACGCCGCCGAGACGCGCGTGTCCACACCAAAATGACGTCCCCGTTAGCCGATTGACTCGCAGAGACGGTAGCGCCGCCCGCCCGATCAACTCTCGACGCTCCCGGAACGCTGCACGGCCAATGCATCTAAAGCGGCGCCGGTCGCAAGCGGCCGGCAAGTGATTCGTAACTCAGACAGAATGCATAATATCCGCGCATTCTGGGACACCGACGACGAAAGCGTTTCAGCGTCGCTGCGAAGATGCTAGTGTCACAAATACTGCGCTGACCTCGGCCTGGACAGCGCACCAAACAGCGGGCGGCTGACGTTGAAGAAGAACGGCAAGTGGGCAATTAGTGCCGGCCGCGATGCGTGCAGAGCGCAATTGTCTACGCTGGTCGACGGCAGGGACGGTGTTTTTGGAGCGCTCGTCTCGGCTGCAGTGGCCTGGTCCCGACTGGTGGAAACGAGCCAATCACGGCGGCTTAACAGCGGTCAGCTAGACAAAGCAGATATAGTCGTGGAGTCTGCCGACCCGGAATGTTTTCACGCAGTGGAGCGCACACAAGAGAGGCACAATTCTTCTCAATATGTGCGTGGGAAAACTGGAAGGACATGTTAAAGCTAGGCAAAAGTGAATGAAAAGTGTGTCAAGTTGTTCGCAAAAGGATTTTGTCGAGATCACCACGCACAAAATGGTGGTAAAATACGATAGCGTATTTAGACGTAAGGTGGCAAGTGTGGAGAACTTAGTAGCCGAAAGCCGGTCTCAAAATGCATCAAGCCGGGAAATTCACACGTCAAGATCTTACCACTAAATTACTGCATAAGTTGGGTTTCCATTCGTACGACTATCGGTGGTTGTTGGTTTTATGACACATCGACCGTTGAGTCACCAATACTCACGTCACCAATCTGTCCCACGCATTGGTCGCGGACGGAGAGTAGGGACAGGTGATACTCGAACCCACAATCTATCAACCCACGATTGTGGGATGGACATCCTACCCCTAAACTACTCGTCCCCTTCGTACGATCATCGATACTCCAGCTGTTCTCGCAGCGAGCTCTCCACAAGTGCCTTACCGCAAGTGGCCCGCAGAGAGGAGCACACGTGCGAGCAGGCCGTGAAGCGCAGGTGCGGCCTCAGCTACCACCACTGGCACCAGGTGCTCCACGAGCGTCTATTACGGCGCCCGTCCTGCACACCATCGTCTGGTGCTGATCTATATCCATTTTGTGTGGCCGCCGGACCCGGGGGACGCGTCGTCACTGTACGCCGCCGTCCGGCCCCATCTGGTACACTCATCCCAGCAGGCGCCGGCTGGGCGGACGCGCCAGGTCGGGCGGCGCTCACGCCATCTTATCGGACGATTTGTTTTGCGCTCGTGACGAGGCAGTGGCATTGTCTGAGCGCATAATTACGCGCGGTAGTGCAGGCAAGTACGTCGGATTGCCGACGGAACTATGGATCAGGCTCCCACCGATTATCCACGATTAATGAGAAAGCAATGGTCACCGATTGTATGTATTATAGGTACTATACTTCTACCTTGGCTAGAGGTAGGAGTAGATTCCCTAGAGATTTTTTAACCCATGCCGTCTTTCCGGTGAGATCCTCCCACCCCGTCTCTGGGGAGCGGTTGAAGACCCCCCCTCTAAAATCCAAACTAAGCGTCGCACGAAAAAGAAAGAGGCGTCATCGGAAAGCGCTCGACGAGTAGGGTACGGATCCACCCTCCAAAACAATTGTCCCCAAAAAGTGACGTCACCAGGGGGCTAGATTTTCACGACTTTTCTCGACTTACATTATGTTTTTGACTCTTTGGGAGTTCATTTTGGGGATATATGAAGAAAAAGAAAAATTACATGGAATGAGAAAAGGACAGCGAAATCGACTAGAGCTATAATTCACCCCTCCCCCCCCCCACAAAAAGGAAAAGATTGAAATTTCACAACTTTGAGTTTTCAATGTTTCTTTAATTTTCATTTTCCAATGGGTAGAGCAGACCGAGCAACGTTGTTGGAAGTCAACTTGCCCTAATACAAAATGCTTACTTTAGCCAGAATCATGTATTTGAACTGCAATTTAGCAAATATGCAAAAATTATATGTAGTCAAAAAGGAAAACAAATGTAAAATTCCACTCATACGTTTTATTGCATCCGTAAAGATAAGCAAACGCTGAAAGTTTCATTAAAATATCTGTATCCGTTAAAGCGTGACGACTGGTTGAACTTTTTTGGAGGTGACCTCACTTGACCTTGACTAACTCGTTGACACTATATGACCTGACCTGAAAATTTTGATTCGGCATGTCAAATTGATGTGGGAAGAGGTATGCCAAATTTGGGCGCGCTGTCTCGCGTCGTTCGTACGCTATCCGCGAAAAACCTGAGGGGGCGGTTGAAGACCCCCCCCCCCCCGAGACGGGACGGGTTAAAGTTCGGCTAGCAACCTGGCAACAATCGTACACGGGGTGGGAAACATTGGACACTGCTGGACGCTCCGGGGAACTGAAGTAGTTTCATGGTCCATTCTTGCACGCCACCACTCGAATGGCCTGCTCGCTGAATTGGCAGGGAGTCGTGTGGCGACGGGTCAAGGCCGTTCGTTCGACCTTGCCCGCGAAGTGAAAGAAGTGCATATGCGCCCACTTGCTCCCTCCGGAGAGGGCGTCCAATTCAGCTGGGTGTTTCCAAAGTTGTTCTTACATGAAGTAGGACATTCAGTTTGAAAATTTCCGTTGGCATTCAATTAATGGAGACGTTTTCGCGATGTTCCATCTTGTCTCTGGTGATAGGAGAAGTAAAGCACAAGCAATTCCAACTGGAGTACGTCGGGCAGGATCGAATTGGACTTGCCTTATTTGGTAACCAGTAGTGCAGCTAGATAACGATAGCGATATGTAGACAGAGGACATGATGGACAGCAATACTATACACTCAGTCCTATAATATCTGAATTAACTATTCCCAACAAATCATGACACATAAATGAGCAAGGGATCCCCGAACGATATATGCAGATAATTTATAAGACACATTGTCATTCGCAGAGTATATTTCGAGCCTTCTCGATGATAACACACACTCTCCTCACCAGCCCATAAAACCGTCAGCCATTGTCGCTAGAAAATCCCGACCATGACGTCGGGAATCTCCAGCTTAAAATGTTCCCATTCATCTGCACCCATGTAATTAAAAATGTCACGTTTTAAACCTGCCCAGTTGTTCAAATTTCATGTGGATGGGAATTTTCTCCTCCGCGGAAAGCGCTCTGTAATCGGATGTACTGCAGCGATGATTGAAACTGTATGCAAGCATACGGACTAAAAAGCCTCTGAGTGCTGCATACAGTTTGCACGTACAATTTCATACGAACTCGCCGGACATACCTTACCATATTTATACCGATAGTCCCCCGGTTGGTATCGCACCGTTTTCTGCCTCCCTTTTCCTTCCTTGGTTAGCTTTCGACAACGTCAGATGCCATGACCTCACAAATGCTTTCCACAGGATAAGAACAATTCGTAGCCACAATGGCGATTGGATCATGATGGTGGGGAACTGGCATCCGGACTGTACATCAGCTTATGGCATAACAGAATAGGCAGAATTCATCACCTGACTTAGTTTTACACTTCAGTTTTATATACATATATATATTAGCCTGTGTCGAGAATTTTCAAAGCGGTGTTATCAAAAACTGCTACCGTTTTTCTTTTGTCTTGATATGTGCCCAACAATTTGGCATAAAAAGTAGATCTGCACTTTTTTCTCAAAATGTGTTTGAAAAAGACTGTTTTCGGCACACGGCGCCATATTGGCTGTGAAAACCAATCCAGATAAGTGCGTCAAATAGAACCTCTTTTTGATCGTCTCGACGAGCTGAGTCGATTGAAACAACGCAGTATTGTAGAAAAATAGATACTTAAGAAAATATCGGCTATCTTATGTCTTCTAATACACCAGCAAATGTCCATTTCGGGGCATACAAGGAACTCTGAGGTTAAAGCAAGCAAAAGTCATGATGCAACCGCGGTTTCTGCACTTGCTGATTTGAAGACCTCATCATCACCAACTGGGCATACAAATATAGACAACATTTCATATTTATTCGCTGTTTGAACTACATAGCAGGATGATTGAGAGAGGCTGCTTTGCACGCATGTGCATCACGTACTAAATACCTACTATTCGTTGCATGCTGAGACATTGAGATAGCCGTACCACATCACGTTCAGACGAAAATCGGATACGTTGGTGATAAAAATGATCATAATTCGCCGTGATAATTGAAATTCGCCGATCGCTGATCACCATGGGACCATCGGTGTCTATTTTTTCCAAAAGGGACACCTATCAGACATCAATCAATGAACACTGGTATATCCAAGGCAAACATCACGCGATGGTGCGGAGCACAACTGACTGGACGGGATAGAGCACCCCAGTTCTATCTTTCATGGAACTCACAGTCGTTTTAGTATATTATAGACGTCCCTCTTAGTTGTTAGCATAGCCAAAAGCTGCTGGTGCATGTAGCCACCCCGGATGTAGCCAGCCCGGATGTAGCCGTCCCTCTTCTCCGTTCCACACGCGGTTTTGCAGCTAGCGACACCTGCTTCACGCATCGTTCAACTGACTAACCGTGCACGGGAAGCTGTGGACTGACATTGGCATGTCCACATAGCCATCAAGTTCGAAGCGTGGCGTGAGGCACGTGAGGGCCGGTTCGAAGGCGCCGTCACAGGATATCAACTCCTGCAGACTCTCCGGGGTCTTATTTAGTCTCGGAGTTCTCCTCGGACGGACCCTGTGGTATCCACGTTCATTTTTCCCGCGGATGCACCTGATACGCTCAACAGCAAACTGGCGCTCTGCTCTGGCATCGCTACATAAAAATGTCTGGAGTACCATTTCGCTGTGAGCATACCAGGGACTGGATTGGAGGTACGGCATCACAATGGTCACGGCTTTCCAAATGGGAAGTCAAACATGCTGCTATGTTGTTCAAACAGAGAATAAATATGAAGGTTTGTCTGCATTTCTATGCCCAGTGAGTGACGCTGAAGTCTTCAAATGAGTAAGTGCAGAAACCGCGGCTGTATCATGATTTTTACTTGTTTAAACCTGAGGGTTCCTTGCATGCCCCGAAATGGACATTTGCTGGTGTATTAGAAGACATCAGATAGCCGATGCTTTCTTAAATGTAGATTTTTATACAACAGTGCGTTGTTTCAATCGACTCAGCTCGTGGAGACGATCAAAAAGAGGTACTATTTTATCTACTTACCTGGATTGGTACTTACAGCCAAGACGGCACCGAATGCCGAAAACAGTATCTTTTCCAAATGCATTTGAGACAAAAATGCCGATTGCCCAACGATCTAAGTTTTATGCCAAATTGCCAGGCACATATCAAGGAAAAAATTAAAACAGTGGCCGTTTTGGATAACACCACTTCGAAAACTTTCGACACCGGCAAATATACATACATATATATACACACACACACACACACACACACACACACATATATATATATATATATAAATATATCGAATTCATATCCCGTCCCGTCTCGGGGGGTCTTCGACTGCCCCCCCCCCCCTCAGGTTTTTCGCGGATAGCGGACGAACGGCGCGCGGCAGCTCGCCCAAATTTGGCATACATTTTCCCACATTAATTTGACATGTTGATTCAACACGTTTAGGTCAGGTTATCTAGGATCAACAAGTTCGTCAAGGTCAAGTGAGGTCACCTCCAAAAAGTTCATCCAGTCGTCACGCTTTGACGGATACAGATATTTTAATTAAACTTTCATCGTTTGTTACCTTTACGGATGCAACAAAACGTACGAGTTTAATTTTTCTTTTTTTTCGTTTTTGACTACGTATAAATTTTGCGTATTTGCCAAATTGCAGTTCAAATACTCATGATTCTGGCTAAAGTAAGCATTTTTTATTAATACAAGTTGACTTGCAACAACGTTTCTTGGTCTGCTCTGCCCATTGGAAAACGAAAATTAAAGAAAACATCAAAACACAAAATTCTGAAATTTCACAAAAGAATTAGGGGGGGGGGCAAACAAATTAGCCTTGGTCGATTTCGCTGTCCTTTTCTCTTTCCAAATAAATTGTGTTTTTCATATATGCCCAAAATATACTCCCCAGAGTCAAAAACATAATGTGGGTCGTGAAGTCGTGAAAATCTAGCTCCCCTGGTGACGTCACTTTTGGGGAAAAATTGTTTTGGAGGGTGCACCCGGACCCCATACGTCGAGCGCTTCCCGATGAGACTTCTTTCGTTTTCGTGCGATGCTTAGTTTGTATTTTAGAGGGGGTTTTCAACCGCCACCCCCCCCCCCCCCGAGACGGGGTGTGAAGATTTGATCGGAAAGACGGCGCGGGATCGGAACTTCCACCATCTGTCCCGCCTGTCGTTTAATAATAACCTATTTCCTCGATTTTTGATGTGTTGACTTCTCCCATTTTCCAAACATCCCCGATCTTTGTCTTTCCTTGTTCTCTCACTCACTCACTCACACACCCACCCACCCACCTACCCACATACCCACCCACACGCCCATACACCCACCCACACGTCCATGCACCCACCCACCCACCCACCCATTCACCCACCCACCCACCAACCCATTCACCCTTTCACCCATTCACCGACCCACCCATTCACTCAACCACCCACCCATCCACCAATTTACCCACCTATCCACCCACCCACCTATCCACCCACCCACCCATTCACCACCCACCCAACCACCCGCCCACCCACCAATTAACACACCCACCCACCCATTCAACCACCCATTCACCCACCCACCCATTCACCCACCCAACCATTCACCCACCCACCCATTCACCCACCCACCCACAGACCCATTCGCCAACACACCCATTCACTCACCCACCCACCCACCTACAACCCATTCACCCACCCACACACCAACCAATTCCCTACCCATTCATCCATTCACTCACCCATTCATGCACTCACTCGCCCAGTCATGCACTCACTCATTAATTCATTCCTTCACTCACCCATTCATGCATTCACTCACCCATTCATTCATTTACTCAACCACTCATTTTTTTCAACTCACCAATTCATTGATTCACTCATTCATCCATGCATGGATTCTCGCCCATTCTTGCATTCGCCCATGCATTCATTCGCCCATCAATTCATCCACTGATTCACTCATCCACCCATTCATTCGTTAGTTAGTTATTAGGGCTTTAGGGCGCATCGACTACATTGGTCATGTAGCGCCCACCACCCATTCATTCATTCGTTAATTAATTAATTAATTAAGTCACCCATTCATTCATTCATTCATTCACACATACATTCATTCACCCATTCGCCCACTCACACACCCACTCACTAACCCACTCACTCACCCACTCACTCGTCCACTCGCCCACTGACCAACTCACCCATTCACTCGTCCACTCGTCCACTCGCCCACTCACCCACTCACCCACTCACCCACTCACCCACTCGCACACTCGCACAGTCACCCACTCACCCACTCACCAACTCACCCATTTAACCACTCACTCACTCACTCACTCACCACTCACCCACTCATTAATTCACTTCATCTCTTATTCTCCCATTTACCCATTCACACGTTCACACATTCACCCATTCGCCCCTTCACTCCCTGCCTGCCTCCCTCACTCACTCACTCACTCACTCATTCATTCATTCATTCATTCATTTCGCCCACTGAATCATTAACCCATTCACTCATTCACCCATTCGACAACCAACTCACTCACTCACTCGCCCATTCACCCATTAACTCATTCGCTCACCAATTCACTCACTCACTCGCCCATTCGCCCACCCATTCACTCACCATTCACTCACTCACACACCAATTTTTTCACTCACCCACTCACTCGCATAGCCACTCACCAACTCTCACTCTCACTCACTCACTCTCTATCTCTCTCTCCGTTTCCCAATTCACAGTACCACAATGATATCCAAGCTACTCCAACCGCATCCACATCCACCTGCAAAGGCTTCCCAAGAAGCATGGGGATGACATTGGTGAGCACACTGATGCATGTAAAGCTCCAGCAGCAACCTCATCGCTTCGGGCCTGCGGGTGTCCACCAGCAGAACTAAGCCCCGGGATACTTATACCTAACACTGGATATCGCACCACGTGTTAGTGGCTCGCTTACGCAGCATACGTGAAATGGAGCCTCATTTTATTTTAAGATTGAGCAGCACAACTGTCACAAGCTGCCTGGGAAACAGGCACCAAATCATCGCCGCCTTCTGAGCTCATCATCGTCGATTAGTGGCTGTGAAAATACGTGCGCCGAATTCCAATTTTGCACCGGCGACGGCCGGGTTTTATCGTGTCTTGCCTCGCCGGCGCCGGACTCAGTCGTTAGCGTCCAAAATAAACCGTAAAACGCATCGTAAAATCGTCAAATCACGGGTACTGTAGTCGTAACCGACAGCCTTAGCGAACGCTGCAATCTTCATCATCTCTCACTTGCGCTGCTGCAGCTGCTGCTACTGCAGCTGCTGAAGCTGCAGCCGCACTCGCGGCTGTTATAACCAGCGGATCCATCGGTCTCCGGTTCGAAGGTGCCGTATCTCTCGAAACCAAACATAGGGCATGCTTCGAAAACACCATCGGAATAGCGTGCAAATTGTGGAATCGTTTCAATAAGCTACATCTAGCCTTCGCACATCAGTGTTGAAAAAAAAAACAACACCACAACCCATTACACTGTTGACTGCAGCTTCTACCGATGGACCAAACATGTGGCCTTACGTGTCACCTGTTAGGGGATTTGACCCTTTCCGGTCAAATCCTCCCACCCCGTCTCGAGGGGAGAGGGGCGGTTGAACACCCCCTCTAAAATCTAAACTAAGCGTCGCACGAAAACGAAAGCGGTTTCATCGGAAAGCGCTCGACGAGTATGGTCCGGGTCCATCCTCCAAAATTTTGACTCTGGGGTATTCGTTTCGGGGATATGTGAAGAAACAAAATTGATTTCGAATCAGAAATAGACAGCGAAATCGACCTGTGCTATAATTTTTTGGCACCCAAACATTTTTTTTTAGTTTCTAAATTTTGAGTTTTCAAGTTTTTTAAATTTCCCTTTTCCAATGGGTAGAGCATACCGAGAATCGTTGTTGGAAGTCAACTTGCCCAGATAAAGAATGTTTACTTTAGCCAGAATCCTGTATTTGAACTACAAGTTGGCAAATACGCAAAATGTATATGTAGTCAAAAACGAAAAAAAATGAAAAATTCCACTCTTACGTTTTATTGCACCCGTAAAGATAAGCAAACGCTAAAAGTTTAATCAAAATATATGTATCCGTTAAAACGTGACGACTGGTTGAACTTTTTTGGAGGTGACCTCACTTGACCCTGACCAACTCGTTGACCCTAGACGACCTGACCTAAAAATTTTGAATCACCATGTCAAATTGATGTGGGAAAGTGTATACCAAATGTGGGCGCGCTACCGCCCGCCGTTCGTCCGCTATCCGCGAAAAAAACCTGAGGGGGGCCGTTGAAGACCCCCGAGACGTGACGCGTTAAGCTGAAAAATATGCAAGCAAAAGTAGCCTCGATAACTGGTTGGTCACTGGTATCAGCGAGATGGTGATCCGAGCAGTGCGACTCGTTGATGGCAGGTGGTCATGTTTAGTTTTTATGTGGGATTGAAGTCTCAGAATTGGTCAGTAGGAAAAGGTAACCCCGACAACGACTACTTCGAACAAATTAACAGTTCTATTCATTGCCAAATTGGCATTCGCCGATGGTTGGTCTTCAAACTGACCTGTGCATTCAGGTAAGTAGTTAGGTAGTAGGTTACCTCCATCAGCCTACTTGAGGCTGATTTTGCCTGAACGATCTTACAAGATGCAATATGGAACATTTCGCATCAATGCAAAATAGGTGTGCCCAGCATAACAATATATCTGCCCAACTAACATAGCTGCCATTGGTGGTCTGAATATAAATTTGAGGTAGTGATTCCAGTGGCGTCCTTCGGAAAATCATTGGAGGCAATGTGGGGTCGAATTCGATGCGAGGTCGACCATGCAGGTGTTTAAACATTTAAAACGTATTTAACCAGGGTCTACGTTAAAAAGATGGAACTCTTCGGTAGCCGAGAAGCATGGTAGCGGGCCGCGGCACCGTGCAAAAGCACATAAATTATCACACATGATAAGAAGCTTCTTGGTCAATGGCATCAAGTCGCAAAATATGGATTCGCACTTCATAAAACCTGCACTCATTAAAAATTTGAGTCAAATAACTGTCCCATCGTGAGCAATCTAACGTTAGTTAGTTAATTATTTGGGCTTTAGTGCACATCGATCATGTTGATCACACGGCGTCCATATGAGCAACCTAACGAACACGTTCTCAAACCGTTTTTCAGTGTAGAAGCCGTGAGCATTACGCAGCTCCAAGCAGATCAAGCCCGGCTCTGCGTGCACTGATACACAGACTTTCGTTATTCACCCCACGTTAAATTTCGCTACGTGTCATATACATGCTTTGGCATTGATATATCGGCCACCATGAGAAAGTACCTATCGATGTTTCGCACTCCTTCGCCGAACGTGCCTGTAAAGCAGCCAGCAGAGGCAGTGGTGGGATCACCGGTGTCATGTTAAGAAAAGATCAATGATCAGCATAGAACTCGTCATCAAATTGTTTCCGCTATTGGAGGCATCTGGATAAGCCGAAGAGGTTGCAAGTTGGTAGTATAGGAAATAATCGGCCATCGTAAGTAGCCAGAGGGTGACAAATTTTGACGTAATTGTTGGAGCGGCGACGTGATTGACTTCCAAGTTGCCATATGCAGCGTAAGTTATTTCAGCGCAAATATGTCATAGGTATGCAGCGTCTGATGTCGATGGGTTCGTAAGGGCTGAAAAAAAGATGGTGATGAGGCACCCTATATTGAAAAGCGAAGTATTAAGCGCGGTTTGGGGAGTTCATAATCATTGATGATCGGGGAACGATGAAGCCTGGAAACGACAGCTAGCCATAACAAATCCAGGACAGAAAGCTTCTCCGGCTGTTCTTGGCGTGTCGTCCTTCCAGATTCTCATATTCTAAGAAGAGAGAACTTTGTGAGGAAGAAACTTGAATGAGATTACATATATATGCGAAATATCCTACATGAAGTATGAATACCGTACACTGGCTAATAAATTGTCAAATTAACAGGAGTCAATCTTAATCGTATAATTTGTTTTTACCGCAGGAATATTCCTCAATATAAAAGTACAAATTCAGATAATGTCAAGTATCTTCGAGTCGAATTACCATGAATAGCAAATGCTGTTTCACGGTCAGTGCCTTTAACTTCGTCGCAGGTTTTACCCATTTGACAAACCTGCTCTCGAATTTATGGTATTGTAGGAACTTATATAGGCAGATTCTGACGTCTTTTGGGTTGGTTTGTTGACATGAGCTTGTGCCTGTTAATTCTGGCGTAAACAAAGATCCCTGTTCCTTCTACATACGTCTTTGGACATATTGGGTATATATATATATACCTATATGTATTGATGGTAATAATAGATGTGTGATGAAGAGACATAAAACCAATGCACAGAAACTCACCCTACCATTCTGCTGGCATATTTTCGTTCCAGAATGCATGCTTCTTTCTCGGGGAAGGACATTGTGCCAAGCTATCCTGGACATGTTAATGGTTCAGTGAGAGCATCGCATCATCCATCAAAACCTGCAGAAAAGAGTAGACAAAACCACGAAAAAGATTCCAGACATTCCGTTGGAATGAAAACATTCGACCGCTCCACTGCTTTATCTGCTGCAACGAAACCACGAAAAAGCAGACCGAACTCTCAATAGTGTTGCCATCTGCTTGGCAAAAAGCGTCGCAAGCACGCAGTCCTGAGTGGAGCTGCAAACAGCTCTGTCGCCGAGTCCTATAGTGATGGTCTAACATAAACATATGGAGCACTATAGCGAGGTGCAGCACACAACTGCGCAGCGAGCTGACCCTGCATCACTCTCACGGATGACTGCTGCAGGACGCTGATGTTTCAAAGCACGGAATGCTGGAAGAAGTGCTGTAAATACAGCATTGTGCAAGGAGGAGTATGGAAGTGGTGATGATGAAGGTCGTTTGAAAGTTGCTGTAGCTGTGGAAATGTTGTCAATGCTGTCGTAAAACTGCAATGAAACATCCGTTCTGACCATGCGCGTGGGCCGAGGGCAACGAGTCCTCCAGCTTCGGCCTCCAGGTCGGATCCAACGCCTGGGACGCATGAACGATTTGCAAACAGACGGTTTGGAATGGACATTAGACATTCTCATCCCATGGAAGATGGCGCCCTTCGCGGGAAGGCTCCAACGCACCTCCATCGAATAGCACTGCGAAGAAGTTGTACTTCTCCACACAAGTGCCCCCCCTGATGGCAATTTCTGGTTCCGACCTTGCGGTACGCATGTTCACGATCGGCACCCAAGAGTAGACATTCGACGGGGTGTCAGGCTATCCAGGGGACATCGTCATCGAATTTGTTTTCATTTACGGTGCGCGGTAAATAATGACCTCCAAACGTCTCCTCCAATCCATTGCTCTTGAATATAGTATTTTCATACGCGCCTGGACCGAAGCACTGGGTGATTTATCGATTGCCGATGAACCACAACTGGTTGAACTTTGCCCGTCACCACTGGAATTATCGCCTCCGAAGAAAGATACATCAATCCGGGTTAGTCGGCTGCCGCCTGGACGCCCATGTCCCAGTCAGACGCAATCGCAGTCAATCTGAGCAGACCTGGAGACGGCTGGGCTGTTGCCACTCCACGACAGACGAAAGGAGGAAGACGCTTCCTGTCGGTTTCTGTGGCACACCGAACGACCAGTTCGCCTGTCGCTTCGCCAATCTCCCCCTCCATTGGCGTGCGAGCGCCGGGTTGGAAATGCCGGCAGGAGACCAGCTGCGAACGCACGCCACTGTCGTACTGTCACGCTCTCAACTATGCGATTACCGCCACGTGTCCTGGAGATGTGGTCAGAGATTGTAGTTGTGGACCGTAAATATACCAGAAACCTTTGTGGTGTGTATTTATACTATGGCCATGGATGAAGAAGCTTCAAATTTTCGGGTGGAGCTCAATGTACGAAAGCAATGAGTGCTGCCAATGTGGTTGGGCCTTCCCATAGGGTCCCATGTTAAGAGAGCAAGACGTCTAACAGAAGAAAATTCGATATAAACACTGTCCAAAATATATATTCTGTATGTAAGTTCGTGATCATGGGTAAAGGCCGAGACGTCGAACAAATATGTTGGGCATTATCCAAAATATTTGTCGAATATATCGAATTTTCTCCTCCTGCTAAACGAAAGTCGAAAATTGTATTTCGACAATCCAATGACGAAGCATCAGGAGATCAGAGCCTCTCTGGAAGTTTTGAACGACGGCTTAGTCAGACCAGGGCACTCGAGACACCGGCTGACCGACAAAGTTCAAGTGCCTGCTCAGAGCAGCGCAAACACTCGCCAGCCATGCGAGAAGCTGGCGCGCCACTGTCAATGACAACTTTGTCCCATACTGGGTGCGTCACACCCGATGGGTGTCATGGTGCTCTGCCGCAGACACTGGCACCCATACCCCGACCCCCGGCCAGGCGGCCGTCTCGGCGTGACACTGGCACCCCCACCCAGACACTGGCACCCCACCCCGACCCCCGGCCATGCTGCCGTCTCTGCGCGACACTTGCACCCCACCCAGACACTGGCACCCCCACCCAGACACTGCCACCCCTACCCCGACCCCCGGCCAGGCGGCCGTCTCGGCGTGACACTGGCACCCCCACCCAGACACTGGCACCCCACCCCGACCCCTGGCCATGCTGCCGTCTCTGCGCGACACTTGCACCCCACCCAGACACTGGCACCCCCACCCAGACACTGGGACCCCACCCCGACCCCCGGCCAGGCGGCCGTCTCGGCGTGACACTGGCACCCCACCCAGACACTGGCACCCCACCCCGACCCCCGGCCAGGCGGCCGTCTCGGCGTGACACTGGCACCCCACCCCGACCCCCGGCCAGGCGGCCGTCTCGGCGTGACACTGGCACCCCACCCCGACCCCCGGCCAGGCGGCCGTCTCGGCGTGACACTGGCACCCCACCCCGACCCCCGGCCAGGCGGCCGTCTCGGCGTGACACTGGCACCCCACCCCGACCCCCGGCCAGGCGGCCGTCTCGGCGCGACACTGGCACCCCACCCCGACCCCCGGCCAGGCGGCCGTCTCGGCGTGACACTGGCACCCCACCCAGACCCCCGACCAGGCGGCCGTCTCGGCGCGCGGGCCGGCTGCCTGGTCACGCCTCGGTCGGGGCACGGGTCGTCTGTCTCGACGCACGACCGACACGGCCGGACCAATCAATCGACGGTCGCGGCGCGGCAGCGACGTAAACAGCGCGCCAACTGACTGGCGCACCAGCTGACTGGCGCGCCAGCTGACCGGCGGTGGCGGCCAGCCAGTGAACAAGAAGCGAGGGCACGCGCCCAGCACGGGCCAGAGACACGATTTTCCCTCGGGCTGCATGCAAGAGCAGCGTGCCCGATTCTGCGCACCGCGCGCCGCCGAATATCGCGCCATCTGACATTGACGGGCGGGCTCCGAATGAAATCACCTCCCATTTGGACCATCCACTCTAAAGATCGTTTGGCCCACTGAAAGGAAAACCAATCGAAGGGAGCTAGCTATCCATAGCCGGCGGCGTTTCGACGTACGGTCAGTTGGAGCAGAGGGATCCATATCCGATGGCGCCTCGGCTTATGACCAGCTGGAGCAGTGGGTCTGGCTTCTGTTGATACGTACTTATATGCACTGCACAGACATCGTCCCAGTCTGCACTAACTAGGCCACTGGGTGTCTGTCCGATACTGGCGACCAGCCGAACAAAGCCAGACGGGGACCTCGTCAAGCGAAACGCAGTTTTCCCCCAGGATGGATCCCGATGGGATGGACAGAGTTGGAGTTGGGGTTGGATTTGATGACTTGATGACTTGATAATTTTTTATCTGACAACTTTTAGGATTTGAGAACTGTTTGGATTTGAAAACTGTTTGGATTTGAGGACTGTTTGGATTTGAGACTGTTCGCATATGTGAACCTTTTGGATTTGAGAACATTTTGGACTTTATATTTTTGGGGATTTAAGAACTTTCATATTTGAGAACCGGTCACCGTATAAGCGAGACGAAATCTACAAAATAATAGCCACGCTCTGCTACCATGCACACAAATGGCTCCTACATGGCACCGATCCGATAGAAGTTCTCAACAACTAGTTGCCGAGGACCCGGATCTGATGCCACTGGTACTGCGGTACCCGGAACTGACGTGAATCACAGCAGAGCCGAGAGACGACTGCCGCCCTGTCTACTGCTGGATCACAGCAGAGCCGAGAGACGACTGCTGCCCTGTCTACTGCTGAATTACAGCACAACCGAGAGACGACTGCAGCTCTATCGCCTGTTGAATTACAGCAGAGCCGAGGGACGACTGCAGCTCTGTAGACAGCTGAATTACACCAGAGCCGAGAGACGACTGCCGCCCTGTCTACTGCTGAATTACAGCAGAGCCGAGAGACGACTGCAGCTCTGTAGACAGTTGAATTACACCAGAGCCGAGAGACGACTGCCGCCCTGTCTACTGCTGAATTACAGCAGAGCCGAGAGACGACTGCAGCTCTGTAGACAGCTGAATTACACCAGAGCCGAGAGACGACTGCCGCCCTGTCTACTGCTGGATCACAGCAGAGCCGGGAGACGACTGCAGCTCTGTAGACAGCTGAATTACAGCAGAGCCGAGAGACGACTGCCGCCCTGTCGCCTGTCGCGAGGGGAAGACGAGACTGAGGAAGTACGACGATCTGGCGTCACCATCTGGCGGCACACAGCCGTGGTCGAGCTATCACCACGTCTGGGGAACCGACGCAGGGCCACAGCAGCTGTCAACTCGACGTTGGACAGCTTCCATCATCACTAGTCTTCTATGTATCGATTTGTCGACACCCTAATGAGAAAGCCGTGATTCTAGGCTCATTGTATGACATTCGCCTTGTTCTGACTTTACCACCATTAGGGCCGCATGGTGTATTTTCTGAGTATTGTATGTCCGAAACGCATCAGGTGAAATGAGAAAAGACGTCATTAGACGAGATCAATCCCTGACGAGCCTTTAAGTAAGGAACCAAACTTGTAATGCATTCAACTTTGAACCCCTCTTTCAAATGCGCTTGGCAGCATAATCGTGGCTGCTTCCATGTATGTTGGGATCCGGGATCCGAGAGCGGATCCCGGATCCCAGACAGCTGACCGGCACCTACCGTCGCAGACGTCGACAGATTGACGCCTCGATTATCGGCTGTGGCCGGGATGTTATGTCAAGTCAGTTTCTGTTTTCATAGGCGGCGATGGCCGGTCAACGGAGGTTGTGTCGTCGTGTGATTGTAATACCCATGTACCATGTAACCGAGCACCATGTGGGGAGTGTTTGGAGTGCAAGGGCAAAGACGAGACCCCTCCCTCCCTTCGTGGAGTGCTGCAATAGGTGCTGTCGGCCAGTGATAGGCCAGTGTGTTGGCCGGGTGGGCCCTCCCCGTGAGCGACTGGTCCCTGTCGCGCGCGCAGCTCGCTCAGCCGCGACTGAGCGGCAAGGCTGGTAAGATTCCGACGTGGGGTGGGGTACGGACGTTGGGCCGGTTGTCCATCACAAGTGACTACAGACTTGGAGGCACAGATTTGGTAGCGGCACGTGCCACCATCATTGCTGTGGAAACCGCTGCACAGGTTGTCACCGTATTGCGTAATTATCAGCACGGTCAATACATGGTATCAATGGCTGATGGAGTTGAGAACTTGTTGGATTTGAGAATCAGGCACCGTGCCAGCGAGGCGCACGGCACACTATCACTGCCAGGCGAAGCGAGTTGGCATACAGCTTACTCATTGACGTCGGCATTGGTGGTTGGCATATGTGGGATGGGAAATCCCAGAGGGTGAACACAACATTTAGTCAGTTTCCCACAAGGGGCACGGTTAATCTGTTTCGAAGCAAAATATTGAGCCATTTCTATATTTAGAATGGGTGTAGGTGAAATTCCAACACAATAGAACGTCGGATAACTCAAGATGTCCTAACACTGTTTTGCCGCATGGTTGCATCCCTCAATGCTACAAAAGAGCATACAGATTGCAACGCATGCTTAATTTGTATCGATTATCTCTATCTTTCTCCCCGTCTCCCCGTCTCCCCGTCTCCCCGCCTTAGTCGTAGTCGTAGTCGTAGTCGTAGTCGTAGTCGTAGTCTTAGTCATAGACTTTCTTTATTCTCTTCTCTCTTCTCTCACATTGTCAAGTGTTAGGATGACAGGTTGTCGGCCTTTGGACAGTTCTGCCACTGGACAGTTCTTCTTCTGGACAGTTCGGCCTATGGAAAGTTCTGCCTGTGGACAGTTCTGTTTGTGGACAATTCGGCCTCTGGACAGTTCGTCCCGTGGACAGTTCGGCCCGTGGACAGTTCTGCCCGTGGACAGTTCTGTGAGGAGCGATGACGGTCGGTCGGCCAGCCGGCAGCTGGGCGGCCCGCGATCAAAGTCGCCGACAAGGCGGCTTTGCGGTCGCGCCCGGTCTTCTGCCCACACCGACCCGCCGCCAAGGCTGTCTGCACGAGAGAGCGCCACGGTCGGCATCGAGTTGCACAAACACTCCGCCGCCGCCGAGCGTATACGGAGCGATTGGTTTTGCACGGCGGCCTGATTGGCCAGTGGGCCGCTCGGCGAGCGTTGGCCGCCGGCCTGGGTGGGCCGACCTCGCTCCACGTGCGGCCGCCGGCCCGGCTGCTGACAGCACGTCATACCAGCCGACGGCTGCCGATCCGACGATTATCAAGAAATACGACGCGCCGCGTGTGTCAACAATCGTTAGCTAGTGCGTCGGCAGAAAAAGATTGGATGCCCTCCAAACTGCCCGCGCGCACATCGAGGTAGCAGTGCCGGGGTCGTGGTGCGAGGCCGCCACATGCAGGTCTCAGCACGTTTGGCGCCGCCCGCACGCGCTGCGCAGAACAAGATCAAGTCAGAACAGGATCTCGACGCGAACGCGGCGCTGTCAAGACGCGTCACATACACCGAGCTGGTCTCATGCGTCGTCTGATGTCATGCGCTCATTTTGTTTGTTGTTTTGCTGTCCTGCTCCATACTACTCGCTGTGTGTTTTATCACTTGTGCGGCGTGCATCCGGAAGATAAGCCATGTCGGAAGCGCCAGGACGTGCTGGGAAACTGCCCGCTGCGAGGCGGCCGTTAGCGCCGGAAGGGCCGCACCGGGTGACATAGCGGCCGCCGGCAGAGCTGCCAGTCGCGTCGCGCGCTCCCCGAGCACCTCGTACATCCGTCCGGAGACGTGTGCGGCGCATCGGCCACGTCGAGTGACGCACGCCAAGTGTGTGGCGTGCGCGAGTGGGAGCGCGCGCCGCCAAGTGCGGAGCGGCACGCGTCGACAAGTCACGTGGCAAGTCGGTGGGTCGCTGGTCCCACGCCGATCGGTAATGGAGGCGGGCAGGTCATGCTCACGCCTGTCCAAGACTGTATCTACCTAAGACTAGCCTAAGTCTGAGAGTGAGACTAATCACTGGCTGACGGCACGATGGCCGTTGTTGGCAGTTAACACACGCCATGGGGGGGGGGGGCGAAATCCGCCCACCCTTCCGGTTTTTCGTAGATAACCTCAGATGTTACCGGCCCATATACGCCATTGTTTGTGTACCTGCTTATAAATAACCGGCGCGTTCTTTAAAGTAAGAGAAATGAAAATCTACCGAATATTTTTCGAGTTATGGGTCGCAAAAATCAAAAATAAATCAGCGCCACACCACAAATATCGACTCTGATGCGCTTCCCGTATATTGGCAAGAAGGAAGTGTTCTTGGCAACACTTGCGACTTGTTTGATGTATATTGTTTTGCTGTATTGTTTCGAAGTCATGTCAGGTCACCGAGGTCAAGTCAGGTCAAGTTTATGACAGGTTAACACACGCCCTGAAGGTGGAGGACGAAATCTGCCCACCCCCTCCGATTTGTCGTACATAGCGCCATATTTTACACGCCGATTTACGCCATTTTTTTCATACCTACTTGGAAATGGTCGGCGCATTGTTTAAATTGAGTAAAATGAAAATCGACCAATAACTTTTCAAGTTAGGGGCCGTTAAAGTAAAAACAATTCAAAGCGCCAAACCACAAAAACCGGCGCTGATGCGCTTCCCGTATATTGGCAAAAGGAAACTGCTCTTGACAACACTGAAGACTTGTTTGGTGCATTTTGTTATGCTATATAATCTAAAAGTCATGTGAGGTCGCCGAGGTCAAGTCAAATCAAGTTCATGACAAGCTAATAGAACCAAACTTGTTAGGTCGCCAAGGTCAAGTCAGATCAAGTTCATGGCAGGCTAATATAATTAATAGAACTCTGACATTAGTATTGCATCATTAGAAATGTCCGAAACATCATTAATGCCAATTTTGGAGCATTTAAGCACAATCACACCGATCCATAACATTGGCAAGGCAATCCACGCAAAACTAGAAAATTTTGATATTTTAACCTCATTTTATCTAGAAGATATTGACCTAAGGTCACGAAATTTGCACACAATAGAGGTCACTATCGTGCCCATCGACTCGGGAATTTCGTTGCTATAGCCTCAGTAGGAGCGGAGATCTTAGGGGTGGCGAAATCCGCCCGCCGCCCTCCAGTGCGCGTAATTTTCCGAGGCCCTCCAGGGGGCGTGTTAATCAGCGAAAAACGTCATGGAATGGTATGCATTTTTCATAACGACGATGATGTTTTGTAATTGCTGTACCGTAGATCAACATAGTGCACCACATGCATCACGGTAGGCGGATCACACCTAGGCTAGCTTCGTCACATGGTACCACACGAATGTGTGGTTCGTTTAACGAGGTCGCCACTTTACCATGCTCAGACTTTTGCAATACGCCATCTAACAGCACACTAAGCGTTCAACACTAAATGACTCCTAGTACGACATTGCAAGGTCACATTTGCATAATTCGTTGGCCGCCAGGTATCTATTGCGCGAGGCTGCCTTGCATGCAAAGCAGGTTATTGCCGGTCTGCTATTATATTTCATGCCACGGCGTACTCTTAACATAAATCACGAACTTGGTCCAGCCGACATCACTACGTCCGGAGCCACGTTTACCCGGAGTTGACGCGCCATGCGTGATTTGTGACTAGCTTCTATCCATCTTATCCCACCACCACAAACACACGCACGTTTTTCCTGCTCGTCCTCCAGACGATAACAAAGAAAAACAAGAACAAAAAAACATCGATATCTTGTGTGTTTCTAGTCCTTTGAGCGTTTTGATATATGGGTTTTCGCTTGTGTGTTTTGGGATGATCTCAGGACATCTGTAGGCCACGTTAAAACCAGGGGTGGTGGGACGTGGACGGCTCTTGTTACAAAGCGTGTAACCAATTATGTGAGGACAGCAGTAGGGTCGTGTGACTTGCTCTCCTGACCACTTTTTCCCAGCAAGTCCGGAGCTCACATCCCCGTTCCCCTCACCCCCCCCCCGCACACACCTCAGTTAAGCATCAGCTGCGCTCCGTCATGATGGTGACTCGTTTCTTCAGACACTGCCTCGCTTTCATCCACTGCTAATGCACCAACCACTACCGGTGTGCCACCCACTATTTGTGCACCATGAACACTATCGATGCACAAGCCACTATCGGTGCACACGCCACTACCGGTGCACAAGCCATTATCGGTGTACAAGCCACTATCGTTGCACCATGAACACTATTGATACCTATAGACGCCATACCCACATCTCCTGCGCAAATTATTTTGACGCCCGTGCCCCACCCTGGCACGAGTAACAGTCAAAATATCAGCAAATATCTTTCTTCATTGCGCTACGTGAGCGAGTTGCGATTGCTGGTTAACATTTTGTGTACGCAGCAGGTCATCTGTGCAGGAAATGCCTCAGGCTGATACTTCCAAGTCACAATGTTCCTACAGGTTGCAACATCTAACGGTGCAGCTGCCCATTCCACATACCCAACGTAATCACAATCGCAATTGCCGCAAAGGCATTCAGATGTGCACATGACCCACCTTCGACTAGGTCAGGTGAGGTCAGGTCAGATCAACCTTCTCGGCAGACATCTCGTCCCGTCGACTCGACTTTCTGTTGGCCGTCGTCGCACTGCTGGGACGGCCGCACAGGCTGTGTGGGTTGCCACCGGACCTATCCGGACAGTCGGACCTGACGTCGGACCGGACGTCGGACCGGACGCCGGACCGGACGCCGGACCTAACCGCCTGACGCCCGCCTCATGACAGCGCGCGCCATAGTGGGGCGAGCCGACGCCGGAGGATCGGGTCGGGTGGTGTTCCACACCTCCCATGCCGCCTCACGGTAGCGTGTGCGCCATAGTGAGGCGAGCCGACGCCGGAGGATCGGGTCGGGTGGTGTTCCACACCTCCCATGCCGCCTCACGACAGCGCGCGCCGCGCCGCTAAGATCCTTCACTGCCAGCGCGACACTCGAGAGGATTGGCCATATGAGCCGTGTGGAAGAACGGCTCACATTGAAACGGAGACAGAGAGAGAGAGACTGAGACAAAGACAGAGAGAGACAGGGGAAGAAACAGAGACAGGGACAGAGACAAAGAGGAAAATAGAGAGAGCGAGAGAAAGAGAGCGAGTGAAGGAGGGGAGAGAGAATGGAAAGAGAGGAGAGAGCCGTGCACTCGGAAAATTGCGAAACGTAGAGTAGGTGGACGTGATGGATAAAATAGGGCATACACGATAAGCCCTATAAACGGACGTAGGATAATAATAAGCGGACATGATGCTCGAATTATTCTTCATTTATTTATCCATAGAGCAATGAATCATAGATAGAAGCCCCAGCGTCTGACATCTCCTGCGTGTCAGACCGATGGTTCTCTCCCACTAGTCGTGCAGCACACAATATGCAAACTGGTGGCGGCATGATTCTACGAGCATTCCTTGAAATAGTCTGTCCCTGACGGAATCGATGCGCCCTAAACCATTAAAAAAGACTAACTAAAGGTCCTTGATTGAATCAGTAATTTTTATTCTTCTTCCTCTTGTTTGCATGAATGGACAGACAACGCAGCAACATTCCTCACCCGGCAGACGACGAGTCGGCCGCCCAACAGCTCGGTTTCCCCAGCCACTGCTGTATGACCGGCCAGCCAGCCAGTTGGCAGACACGCTCAGCGGACGCGGCGCCACCTCCCCCCCTCTGAGCGTCCACGCCCTGTCAGCCACGACACGCCAGCCCAGTACAGCCAGTGTTCTGTGACGTACTGAGCTGTCAAGGGCGTCACCTGGGCGTGACACAGTGGCTGCGGAGAGACGTCCGGCCTGCTCTAGAGGCACCCTCCCCGGCAGTGGAGAGGCGCCCTCCCTGGCAGTGGAGAGGCACCCTCCCCGGCAGTGGAGAGGCACCCTCCCCGGCAGTGGAGAGGCACCCTCCCCGGCAGTGGAGAGGCACCCTCCCCGGCAGTGGAGACGCGCCCTCCCCGGCAGTGGAGAGGCGCCCTCCCCGGCAGGAGACGCGCCCTCCCCGGCAGTGGAGACGCGCCCTCCCCGGCAGTGGAGAGGCGCCCTCCCCGGCAGTGGAGAGGCACCCTCCCCGGCAGTGGAGAGGCGCCCTCCCCGGCAGTGGAGAGGCGCCCTCCCCGGCAGTGGAGAGGCACCCTCCCCGGCAGTGGAGAGGCACCCTCCTCGGCAGTGGAGAGGCGCCCTCCCCGGCAGTGGAGACGCGCCCTCCCCGGCAGTGGAGAGGCACCCTCCCCGGCAGTGGAGAGGCGCCCTCCCCGGCAGTGGAGAGGCGCCCTCCCCGGCAGTGGAGAGGCGCCCTCCCCGGCAGTGGAGAGCCCTCCCCGGAGACGCCCTCCCCGGCAGTGGAGACGCGCCCTCCCCGGCAGTGGAGAGGCGCCCTCCCCGGCAGAGACGCCCTCCCCGGCAGTGGAGAGGCGCCCTCCCCGGCAGTGGAGAGGCACCCTCCCCGGCAGCGGAGAGACGCCCTCCCCGGCAGCGGAGAGGCGCCCTCCCCGGCAGTGGAGAGGCACCCTCCCCGGCAGTGGAGAGACGCCCTCCCCGGCAGTGGAGAGACGCCCTCCCCGGCAGTGGAGAGGCACCCTCCCCGGCAGTGGAGAGGC
The DNA here is from genome assembly GCA_034440575.1 of Imbricaverruca yamaguchii. NCBI lineage: Eukaryota > Metazoa > Arthropoda > Thecostraca > Neoverrucidae > Imbricaverruca > Imbricaverruca yamaguchii. Next base: position 2,629,692 of record JAOTOL010001619.1, on the reverse strand, counting down.
GCCCTCCCCGGCAGTGGAGAGGCGCCCTCCCCGGCAGTGGAGAGACGCCCTCCCCGGCAGTGGAGAGGCGCCCTCCCCGGCAGTGGAGAGGCACCCTCCCCGGCAGTGGAGAGACGCCCTCCCCGGCAGTGGAGACCCCCGGCGTGGAGAGGCACCCTCCCCGGCAGGGGGAGACGCCCTCCCCGGCAGTGGAGACGCCCTCCCCGGCAGCGGAGAGGCGCCCTCCCCGGCAGCGGAGAGGCACCCTCCCCGGCAGTGGAGAGGCATAACGCCCTCCCCGGCAGTGGAGAGGCGCCCTCCCCGGCAGCGGAGAGGCACCCTCCCCGGCAGCGGAGAGACGCCCTCCCCGGCAGTGGAGAGGCACCCTCCCCGGCAGTGGAGAGGCACCCTCCCCGGCAGTGGAGACGCGCCCTCCCCGGCAGTGGAGAGGCACCCTCCTCGGCAGCGGAGAGACGCCCTCCCCGGCAGCGGAGAGACGCCCTCCCCGGCAGCGGAGAGACGCCCTCCCGGCAGCGGAGAGGCGCCCTCCCCGGCAGTGGAGAGGCGCCCTCCCCGGCAGTGGAGAGACGCCCTCCCCGGCAGTGGAGAGGCACCCTCCCCGGCAGCGGAGAGGCGCCCTCCCGGCAGTGGAGCGACGTTACTGAGAGGCGCCGGCCCCGGGAATCGAGTCCGGCTACACACAGAGAGTCACGCGGAGCCGACAGCTGTGAGGCGACGCCCGGCCTGCCGCGGCGGCCGCTAACGACCCGACGCGCTTGCGTACGTCGCCGACAAACATAGACGCCGTGTTTGGGCGCCGACGAAAATAGCGGCCGTCGCGACCGACGCGACGCGGGTCGGACGAGCGGCGCGGCACCTCGCCGCCTCCCTCGACTCCGGCCATTGCGCCGCCGACGGATCACTCACCCCCTCCCGCAACTAATGTTTGTCGGTGACACGAGGTGTAGACTTGGACTCCGAGGGCGACCTCGCAAGACGAAGGGCAGGTGTGCTCGCGGTCGAGTAAGGCGCGGCGCTTATCAGGTTTACCGTGAAGCCTTTTATCCGCTTACGAGTGGCTAGATGGTCGCCGCCGCTGCGACGGTGCTGATGTTGATGGTGTGAGGTGTGACCGCCCTGCTGATATTGATGGTGTGAGGTGTGACTGCCCTGCTGATATTGATGGCGTGAGGTGTGACTGCCCTGCTGATGTTGATGGTGTGAGGTGTGACTGCCCTGCTGATATTGATGGCGTGAGGTGTGACTGCCCTGCTGATGTTGATGGTGTGAGGTGTGACTGCCCTGCTGATGTTGATGGTGTGAGGTGTGACCGCCGTGCTGATGTTGATGGTGTGAGGTGTGACTGCCCTGCTGATGTTGATGGCGTGAGGTGTGACTGCCCTGCTGATGTTGATGGCGTGAGGTGTGACTGCCCTGCTGATATTGATGGTGTGAGGTGTGACCGCCCTGCTGATATTGATGGCGTGAGGTGTGACTGCCCTGCTGATGTTGATGGTGTGAGGTGTGACTGCCCTGCTGATGTTGATGGTGTGAGGTGTGACTGTCCTGCTGATATTGATGGCGTGATCTCTGATATTGATGGCGTGAGGTGTGACTGTCCTGCCCTGATATTGATGGCGTGAGGTGTGACTGCCCTGCTGATATTGATGGCGTGAGGTGTGACTGCGTTGCTGATATTGATGGCGTGAGGTGTGACTGCCCTGCTGATATTGATGGCGTGTGGTGTGACCACCGTGCTGATGTTGATGGTGTGAGGTGTGACCGCCCTGCTGATATTGATGGCGTGAGGTGTGACTGCCTTGCTGATATTGATGGCGTGTGGTGTGACCACCGTGCTGATGTTGATGGTGTGAGGTGTGACCGCCCTGCTGATATTGATGGCGTGAGGTGTGACTGCGTTGCTGATATTGATGGCGTGAGGTGTGACCGCCGTGCTGATGTTGTTGATGTGAGGTGTGACTGCCCTGATGATATTGATGGTATGAGGTGTGACTGCCGTGCTGATGTTGATGGTGTGAAGTGTGACCGCCGGTACCGCGTGTCCAGTCCGCGGTAGACGCAGCCGTCAGATATGCCCGCTGTCGTGCATGAAATCGATATCCCACGCGAAAGATTGGTTTCGTTGAGCCATGTGCACGTAACCAGGTGTGGGAAAAATTGTCCTCTCGTTTATATATGATCAAGTTGATGTCAACAAAACAACAAAGGTTTATTTCGGTTGAGTCATCATCAGTGAGTGAACGAAAATGGCTTAAGAGACTTTAGACTGGAGATAGCTCATAGTCGAAATATAGTTTTTTAATATATATATTTCGGATTCCTTGCTACGCTATACTAGAACCAAAGTTAGCTTTAGCCATCTATAGTGTTTGTGATATCGATTTTTCCTCTGTGAACATGGGAATAAGTTTCACACACTTATCAGAATGCTGCTCATACACTTAGCGAGCTCAATCTTCCGCCTACATGAACGTAAATATACCGACAGCCGGCCTAATAGCAGCTTAAATCTCTATCTTGCCCATGGCGAGTATCAGTTGTCACACCTCTTTTCATTATATTCCCACATGCGGTGCTTTCTGCTGATTGCGTCACATTTGTCACAGCTCTGCACTATGACATTATACTGCCGGATGTGGTTCTCTCTGTGAATTGCTTACATCATGGTGGCCCTCACTGTGAATTGCTTAGACGATTCTCTAAGCATTGGCCGATTATTGCACAGCGAGCAAACAAATAAATAGCTCACAGGAAACTAATGACATATGTGATGTGAGCAAAGTGGAGCGAATGGGGTGACGCGGGTTTCCCAGGAAAACACGAATATACCAATCGTTGGTCGGCCGGCGCACGTCAGGTGGCGGCTGCTGCTGAACCACACACGACCCGCCGCGGGGTTCTGCACGTTCCAACAGCTCACCCCCGCCCACCTTCCACCTCCGCCGCCGTCACGAGTTCGGCGAACAGATGAGCCATGGTGGCGCGGCGGTGCCGTGCGGTGCGGCGCCACATTCATCTGCGCCACGGCTCGCCGCGCCTGTTGTGCCGGCACCGCCACCGCGCTGGCGACGGCCGCGGCAATAGTGGCGCCGCACGTCCGCGGGCGACTGTCGGCCACCACCGGCGCGCCACGTGGCGCCGCCGTTCGCCGCGTTCGCCGCCGGCCACCGATGGATTATTAATGGTGATTGTGTCAGGTATGTTGCTCGCGCGCGGGGCGTGGGGCGGGGCGGGGTAACTCGCGCTGATGTACTGTCGTCGATGATGCCGACGGAGCGACGGCGGCGGCACGGTCAAATTACTGACCAACTAAGTCCAATCACCGTAAACAACTCTGCGCTGTCGTGGCCAAACAGCACGTTCAGCGTTAGCTCACAAGATTTGCGCTGCTCCTGAACGAGTGAAGTGACGTAATGGTGCACTTGCAATGAACGTAAGCATCAATTCGGTAAATGTAGGCCTGAATATATTCATGTATGTGTGTATTAGTATTTCGTTCAGGCTGTGCTTCCCGCCTTGATGAAGCTCGGACACTAAGTCTGCGATGCTCGTGCTGAGCAATCGCATTATTTCCATTTGAGGCGCCGGCATCATGATGTTTCCATCCAGTAGTAAACATGCACATATCTGCAAGTATCGATACACGGGAGGTGCATTCAGTTTGCAGGGCACATTAATCTAACTTACGACATTGCGAGGAGTCATTAGAGCGCAGTCGGCTGCCGTACTGATGGATTTTACTAGTAGCTTTTCAACAGCTAATAGGGCAATTCCGCGAATTTTCCGCCCATCGATTCCATTATTCTGATCTGAGGCGGTATTCTCATAGACTGGCTGGCACGCTTGATTACACCATATACAGCAGATGTTTGGCATAGCAGCAGTGTGGGTATTGCAGCATGACAATCCTGCCTATCACTGATTATGCATATATATATATATATATATATATATATATATATACTGGGTATGTGCACACATATAAAGATATTTATTTTTGCCACTGGTCGTTATGCGCACAGTGTGGCTTGCCCTCCTTCGGTAGCACGCAGTTTATTATCCATTTGAGTTTGTTTGTGCTATTGATCTCTCCAGCCGCATTTGGTGATTTCGAGGAGATTGAGCGAAGAAGTTGGACAAAAATAATGTGGAGATAAAAATAACTAGGATAAGGTCGGTATGCTGCATGCGCGGAACCTTCAGTGATGTTACTCCGTATATTATTCACCACTCTCGTACTCTCTCATTTGAAATTGAGTGTCAGTGGTTTTGCTACAGTGGTGTGCAATTAATACGAAGTCCAAATATTAGCTTTGAGATCGCCTTCCATGAATGGAACCAACTCCAGGCGTAACTTTGTGGCGACACCATAAGTAAGCTGACACAGCCAAAAGAATCGGTCTCACTATTGATCGCCATCTAAAATTTACGTCACACCTCGAAGTTTTTACTGGAAAATGTTCCGGGCTGCTCATAGCATGAACCCACATAAAGTATGCAATTATGAAGTTTTACATGCCTAGAATAGCGTAGGTCCTACTGTCATGTCCGTCTTGTGCTACTGTATATTAGGGTGTGGATCTTGCTGCATTTTCCAGACTCACAGCCTTCGGAAAATTGTGTGAACATCTGCATGTATGTGTGCGTGTGCGTGTGCGTGTGTGTGTGTGCGTGTGTGTGGGGGGGGGGTGAGTGTGTGTGCGTGTGTGCGTGGGTGTGTGTGTGTGTGTGTGTGTGTGTATGTATGTGTGTGTGTGCGCGCGTGTGTGTGTGCGTGTGTGTGTGTGTGTATGTATGTGTGCATGTATGTGTGTGGGTGGGTGTATGTGTGTGTGTATGTGGTGTGTGTGTGTGTGTGTGTGTGTATGACTAGTGGACCAAGATGAAATGACCGCATATCCGGTGACATCCAAAAGCTAGCTTGCTTGAATGCTGAACAACTCATCCATTCTCGATCAGCGTATGGAGCCCCCAAGCCTTGGCAGCAGTGACTGTTTGTCCCTGAATCGAGGCAAAGTGCTAGCTGCCCGAGGTGCTACACTAAGGAAAACGAACCTCAATCGACCAGAGCCGCAACACCTTGCAACCGGTTTTCAATGGTTTGCAACCACCGGTTCTCCATCCAATGCAAATGGCCCTCATCGAAGCAACGCAAACTTAATTGAGGTGGCCCTTAAGACTCGGCGACATAAAACTAACCGTTAATTATGCTCTCAGTCAAATGCGCCAGGCCGCACTTTGTCCCGTACGCCGTATTTGTTCTTCCAACATACTTTTGTTTTGCTTACGTACCCAATATATGCCCAAACGTCGCTCAATTTACAATTACTTCGCTACGATCAACTACCAATGTCGTTGTGTACACTGCTCGGATATGATCACCCGGAGCTCCTCGAACTCCATTTAGATTTCGTAAATTATGACCAAATTGCAACAATCAATTTGAAGCAAAATGCCAAATATCTCTGTTTCATACAGAAACATGCTACTGCAATAGACACATCACACATTTGATGTAGTGTGGTTTTTGCACAACAGATGGCAGCAATGTGTTATTATACTAACACCGCAATAGAACGGCCGGCGAGCGAGCTTCCCGCGCGTGTGCCAGGATGCACACAGAGCATGGCACTTGCCCGCGAAAGACCGGAAACTGGTTAACGCCGGTTGTGGCACAGGGTTGTGTCGCTGTTAAGCGAGAGAGAGTCGATCCTGACGCCGTACATTTTAGAAAGAACACTCGGTGCATGTTGTTGCCAATAATGTGTATGATATTTCTCTTGCTGCCCACCATTATGCTACTTCCCCTGACTGGCTACCTAACTGACGTGCTGTGCGAAAAGCCACAAGTGAATAGACTCAAATGAAAATACAATTGTACTTTTACTTGGACTATATGAATAATGCATATAGTCATATGGGCGTATGCGCGTACATGAATGTGTTGGTTTATTGTACCTCTGCAAGGCACTCAACAGCCGAGGCTATATCGTGTCGCCTGCCTCTCACGCTGGCAGGAAGCGCGTGCATCGCGGATAATCGAACCCCGTACCTCTGGCATGCCAGACGCTCAGCTTAAACACTGAGCTTCTTACATCCCTTTATATTGACATGTGCATGCGAATATGTATATATACATGCACGTATGCATGCATGTATGCACATGCGCATTAATCATGTATGGATACATGAGTGCATTTGAGTGTGCGTGAATGAATGCATGCTTGCACGCATTTTGAATTTATGTATGCATGCATGCATGTATATGCAGGTATGTATGCATACGTGCAAGTGTGCATGCATGTATGCGTGCATGCATGCATGTATGTATGCATGTATGTATACATGTTTGTGTGCTGTGTGCACATATGGATGCGTGTATGCATGCATGTACCCATGCATGTATATATGCATACATAAATACGACCGAAGACGTGAGAACACGACTCTACAACCTGGGCGCACGCTGATACAAACTTTGCGTAGGACTCTTGGGATGAAATATAACTGCAAAACATATGCACAGTGACCAGGGATGAAACATCCCCGCTCCTCTATTCATGCATCAGGAAACCAGGGGAAAACTGGCGCTGCAGTTGATAGCACAGAAGCCAAATCCCATGCAGTGGCGTAGTCACTGGTGTAACCCCCGGATATGGTCCAGGGGCGGTCGTATAGATACCCTCCCTATTCAGCCCCTCCCTATTCAGTCCCTCCCAAACACTTCTCCATAAATCCTCGGATTTCGAACACTTCCACTTCAAAGGATGAAAATCCCCTATCAGTCCTCCTATGTGCATATATATATATATATATATATATATATATATAAAGAAGGTGTTTTTGTCCCAGGACATTTTACGCCAGAGTGGTCAACTTGTGATGCCTCGACGTGACCTTCCAATTCGCTTCGTCGCCTTTTTGCAACACAATGACATGATTCAAAATTTGGGAAGATTTAAAGTGACTAGAAGCGAGTTGACCCGACATATGAGCCCACGTGACAAAAAATAATATTTGAGACTCGTTATATCGATTCAACGTTAGCCATGATTCAGACATCCTTAATTTTCAGTCGAAAATAACGGGCTGATGACAGCGTTGATTATTTGTGCTGGTGGGAAAACCGTGGCAATCTTCTTGAATTGCATTATTTTATCAGTCGTGAAAATCTACACCGGCAGCGGGTCAGAGAATCACGTGACGAAAGAAGAAGTAAACTTTTTGAAATAAAAGAAGAGGGTTTTTAGTAACCATAGCCTCAATCCGACCTCGCCTCGTGTGCGGAACTGATGAAGTCATGGCGAGAAAAGCAGCTGGATGAGACGACCTTTGGCGGACGCTCGATACATTGTTACTGAAGTCGGCCGCCGAATACCAGTGGGCGATTTTCCTCATTCGAAGAAGCTCTACGACTCTGGCCAGGCAATTGAGGCAGCAATTTCTACCCGCCTGCCAGTTCTAATCGCGGTCAATGCCTTCCTCCCCATTCATCTACTGATGCGAACTGTTCGCCAATTTTCTCCCAAGTCGATTCGTGCAAATATGAGACCATTTAACAGCGTAATGGACCAGCGAAATGTCCAGCGGTGGCAGCTTTGGTGTGAATCAAAATTAGAATAATCTTGCTGCGAGTGGCAAAATCAAACATGTGTCGAACTGAATTCAGTTTGTGACCAGTTTTTAAATCGGCTGTTGGAAAACAGCGAAATTCGGAGGCCAAAAGTTGTTCATATGAGAGAGATCAGCGTCCAGATGCGATAGCAAACGAATTCGACGAATTCATGGCCGATCGGTAGAGCCGTGTGAGTCGAGATGAACGATTCCGCTGTTAGGCTGTGTTGGCGCCTCGACGCGAAGTTGCCGTGCTGAGAACCGATCCGACGCAAACAAACTCACTGGAGCGTTTTCGTCACTGGAGTTTTTTGTTCGTTTCCATAATTCCAATTGATCACAAGCACCTGTGACCGACGTCAATTATTTTTTAACCTTATAGTTCACAATATCTTTACATTTTCACGTCTACCGAACTGCTGCATGTCCAGGAGAAGCAGAGAAGCACTCGACATGAAGGCTTAAAACGCGGAGAAAACCAATCAGCATCCGGGCACCAGGTACTGAAAAGAGCACTTGCCATATATCTACGGAGCTCAACCGCGACTAACGCTCGGTAGTTGGATCAGGCGAGCAGATCAGCAGATCAGGAGCACGCCCGTCCAGAACACCAGCTGTTATCGCCTGCGAGTGACCGCGCGTCGCGTCCGTGAGGCAGCGGTCCAGCTCGGCCTTCTTGGACTGGGCAACTTCTCCCGGTTCTGCACAGCTGCGGTCGGGGTTTTCCACAGGAGATGGGCCGGATGTCGGCCGAAGCAGCTCCAGCCCACTGCCCAGCTACCGTGTCGGTGATAGCCGGGAATGCAGCTAGGTGGAGAAGCACGCTACTGTTTTGTGGAACTGGCATTGCACGTGGAGCCGACCGTTTCACTACGTGACTCCACACCCAATGATTATGCACTACTGCGGCTGTTGCAGAGACGGTAATTCGCCACTGCACCGCACCGCTGCTGGTATTTCGCCACCCACCATGGCCGTCTCCGTCTGTCCCTTGCTGACCCCCTGCTTACGCCGCCTCACAGGTGGCACTCCATGTCCATGGCGTGACAGTCGTCCGCGCAGCCCATGGCCCCATGGGAAGGATTCAGGGTCTAGCCCACGCCAGCCCCAGACCTTACTTTGTCACTCATGCATGCATGAGCGACAACGTGCACGTGAGGGAGGTTGTTTTCAGTCCATGTAAAAAGCACAACCATTGTTCTGTACACAATGCATTATTACGCAGCGTGCCGTTGAATCCTTCTATCCATATTATCGCCAGAGCATGAATGGATCTGATGGCATGTGGTGACATTCTTCTTGGCAGAGGCCACGAAGGTAGAATATCGCGTGACATTAACCTGCGCCGTACCGGGGGAGGGGTCTTCAACCGCCCCACCCCCTCAGGTTTTTCGCGGATAGTGAACGAACGGCGCGCCGAAATTTGGCATACCTTGTCCCACATCAATCTGGCATGTTATGTCACACTTTTGAAGTCAGGTCATCTAAGGTCAACGAATTAATATAGGTCAAGTGAGGTCATTCCAAAGAAGTTGAACCAGTCGTCACACTTTAAGGGATGCAGATATTTTAATGAAACTTTCAGCGTTTGCTTATCTTTAGGATGCAACTAAACGTACGATATAATTTTTTTTCACTGTTGACTACTTATAAGTTTAACATATTTGCCTCTTAGTTAAAATTAAAGTCGTGAAATGTCGTGAAAGCCTAGTGACGTCACCTTTGGGAAAAAATTATCTTGGGGATGGACCCGGGCCCTAATCGTCGAGCGCTTTCCAATGACAGCTCTTTCGTTTTCGAGCGACGCTTAGTTTGGATTTTAGAGGGGTTACTATCCGCCCCCCCCCCCCCACGAGACGGTGTGTGAGGATCTGACCGGAGAGACCCGAGGGATAATATGTAGGTGTAAATTATCATTCTCTACCTGTTTTTGTTCCAGCTATCTTCTTTACCTACAGATAAATGAACCATTTAGTTGCAACCACGCATGAGTATGTTTTCGACTCAATGAACACTTTGCACATAGTGAGCATTGCGCTGCGATTTAGCATGCCCTGTTTCTGTCCAAGCTCTCGCGCTTACCATCACAAACCCCTACCGCCGCCATGTTCTGGGATGCATCGCACGCAGGTCATCCATCACCAGCACACAGTTAGCAACAACTGCGATGAATTGTCCGGTCCAGTCCACTCAGCGCCAGCTAGCCTGTGAGAGAAACTTCGTTTCGTGTGGCGCAAACATTCATCACTATTCTCCGCCGCCGGCTGCCATCGGCACCATTTTCTCGGCGGATTGTTGTTCGTGCGAGTTGCGCGCCACCTCGATGTTAACCCGCGCCGTCTTTCCGGTCAAATCCTCACACCCCGTTTCGGGGGGGGGGGAGGGCGGTTGAAGACCTCCCCTCTAAAATCCAAACTAAGCATCGCATGAAAACGAAAGAGGTGTCATCGGAAAGCGTTCGACGAGTAGGGTCCGGGTCCGTCCCCCTAGAAAATCCCCCAAAAGTGATGTCACCAGGGGGCTGGATTTTCACGACTTTTCACGACTTACATTATGTTTTTTACTCTGGGGTTTATTTTTGGGGATATATGAAAAACATATTTGGAATGAGAAAAGGAAAGCGAAATTGACCAGGGCTATAATTTTTTTGGGCCACCCAAAAATAATTTTCTTTCTTTTGAAATTTCAAAATTTTCAGTTTTCAAGTTCTTTAATTTTCCTTTTCCAATGGGTAGAGCAGACCGGGAAACGTCATTGGAAGTCAACTTGCCCCAATAAAAGTACTTACTTTAGCCAGAATCCTGTATTTGAACTGCAATAGGGCAAATACCCAAAATTTATATGTAGTCAAAATCGAAAAAAAGAGAAAAAAATTCAACTCGTACGTGTTGTTGCATCCGTAAAGATAAGCAAACGCTGAAAGTTTCATTGAAATATCTGCATCTGTTAAAGCGTGACGACTGGTTTAACTTTTTTGGAGGTGACCTCACTTGACCTTGACTAACTCGTTGACCCTAGATGACCTGACTTAAACATTTTGAATCAACATGTCAAATTGATGTGGAAAAAGGTATGCCAAATTTGGGCTCGCTACCGCGCGCCGTTCGTCTGCTATCCGCGAAAAACCTGAGGGGGCGGTTGAAGACCCCCGAAACGAGAAGGGTTAAATGGCGGCCGCTCGCCGCGGCGTTTCGTCTCGGCTTCCGTCAGGTCTGCAGGTGGCAGCACGGAAGTGGAGGCGCTCGCCACCGAGAGTTCCTCGGCCGGACCCCGGACGGCCCGCGCCGCAGCGTTTCGGCCAAGTCACAGTGGGAGGGACGGCTGCTGGTGAAACCAGACAAAGTAGCCTCGTCGCATGTATCAGGCGAGGGGTTAACCCTAATTTATCACTCGGTAGGCAAGTCAGATGGGCGCGTTCCATATCATTTGAGGTGTAAACGTAGGTGTTGGGCTGGTTCACTCGGAAATTCTACTATCAGACAATGGCCATTTACTTTTCTTTGTATCCATCCAGCTAGTTTCCCTGTCCTCATATATATATATATATATATATATATATATATATATATATATATATATATATATATATATATGTCTGTGTGTGTGTATGTGTGTGCGTGTGTGCGTGTGTGTGTGTGTGTGTATGTGTGTATGTGTCTGTGTGTGTGTGTGTGTGTGTGTGTGTGTGTCTGTGTGTGTGTGTGCGCATTGATTCGGTCATCTGACATGTAAGCAGATAGAGCTTGGTAAGCTGACTCGCATTGACGTAAGGTCATGTGTCGTAAACAGGTATCCAGCCGTTAAATCATCTTGGTGATAATATTTAGTCGATACTATATTTTAGAAGGTTGCCTGACAAGCCTATTAGCGAGCTGTCTTCGACGTTGCCAGAGTAGAAATGCGTTCAAATGCTCGAGCGTACCATATGTTAGCATGAAACATAACATTTGCCATAGTAATATTATATTAATGCATGATAGCAAATCAGCTAGATGTAGCTGGCAGCGCCCTGCTATTAGGTCGTCCGAGAATCGATATATACGCCTTTCCTTTCCGTTCTGGTTTTCACAGGGCACCAGCACCCCTACGCCATCTGATAAGACCAGACCACGTTTCCGGTACGGTGTCAAGGTGGCAGGTCTGGATGGTTGGCTATTGGGGTTTAGGGGCGCCATCGACTGCAGAGGTCATGCAGCGCCCTGTCAGGTCTGCACGATGGGGCGGGGGCACAGGTGTCCGGGGACGGCCGCCGGCCATACTCCCCTGTCACGTGGTGGACACATATACGTTGTTCATGATGCAATTCTCGGCTCGGGCCGGTACAGAACCTAGATGAGGCGACGCTAATAGCATGGAAAATTGTGTGCTGCGAAAATATAAAACAGCGTTTACCTGGATATAAATGATTTTTTTCAGGTTTAAGTAGGTGCAAGAAACATATATTTAACCTTATTGCCCATTATCCTGTTAAAACACAATATTATATACGAAAATACCCACCAATAAAACCGCATCCGCCTATTTGCCACATGCGTGAAAGCCTGCCGGTGATATGCCACGGGCTCCGCTATCCGAGTGGGGCCTGAGTGGAGCAAAGTACTTTTCATAGTTCTGGGTAAAGGTTTGACCAATCACAGACAAGCAGTTCTGTAACAGCTCTTTATATTGGAGATATTCCATCAGGCGTGTCAGCTGGTATGTCGATGTAGAACTGGCGCACTATCGACATGTGAGCGGCTGCTTATCGGTAAGTAAAAGTGAAATACACATATAATGTGATAATTTATTAAATTCAAGTTGCATTATTCAGTAGAAATAATCGGAAACTATCATTGCATAACGCATATTATAGGTGTTATTTCTTTTGGAGCCTCTGGAGACTGCAAGAATGATGTAATAGGCATTATCGGATTCGTCAATGTATTTGGTTGCATGATAGGCGTGATGTAAATGTGACGTACGCATGCAATGGAAATGAATGTGTTCGCTCAGTGGTCCACTGACGAAAAACGTGTATTAGAAATGAATGAGCAGTTACAGAGCTTCCGAGAAATTATCTCGATGATCCAGCAATGCCAATGTTGAGGACTTTCAAGACAATTGAGTCGGTATCTACCTAGGAAGATACGTAGGTGGGTAGGGGAAAAGGGAGCCTGAGGTGATTAGAGAAGGGATTATTGTACCGTGTTTACCGAATACAAAAATGAAAAAGCTATGCGTATTCACACAGTTTCTCTCAACGAAAATCCTCCAATCACTCACAAAGAGCAACTTTAAAACATAATTATGTTGCTATGGTGTGCCATATCTCAAACACGAAGATGTGGTTTTGCAGGATTACTTCACTGGAGCTATTGCGGTACAATTTACTAGTAGTGCTAAAAATATGGGTGTGATTACAAGAAAATTGTCTGAGGTCACTTCGTTATGGTTTCCTGATGCCAACTGGTATCGGAAGCCTGAAAATGGTGCCTGTGAACTTCGCTAACCTCATAGACAATGAAGTACTTGAAATATTTGATGGGATATTCATATTTCCATCCATTGTTTATGAACACTGTCATCTTTTCGTTATTTCCATGTTGGACATGGCGGGAGATGTCCAAAGGTAGGTGTTCGGAGGTGGAACATGTTAGGATGCCCCCGCTTCACCTAGATGGGTATGGTGGTGGTGATCTTCAAGTGTTTATCCTTACATTTTAGCTATATCAAAAACGTACTTACGTCACAGACAGCTAACTGCCTGTCATCTGTTGGTGACGTCACTCAAAGTATGGATAGAACCCTCCAGTCTGGTGCGCTGAATGAACCCAGGAGGATTACACTAGGTCAGGTAAGGGTATGTTAGGTTATCCTGTTGACATAAAGACATACAAGACATGAAAAGATCAGTGCAACTATGAGCCACAAGGGCCCTTCTTGGATGCACTCTGGACACCCCACCAGTTGCCTACCAAATCTGTTGATCATCCCTCCCTGGAATACTGAAATACCCTCGATTTTTGTTATGATTGTCTATGCTTTTGTTCATGATGTTTAGTGTGCTGCTACTGCAAATGTTTTCTGGATGCTGGTTCCAGTGTTCTATTACCCTGTTGGTGAAGAAAGACCTCGTCCTGTCTTGCTGTGGTTGCTGTAACCTTGTCCTGATGTGGTTGACTTTAATTGTGAATTGATGACCTCTAATTGCATCATTTCTGTTAAATGCAAGCATTTCCCTGAGATATCCCTTCTCCTGACCATGAACAAATTTGAAGACCTCAATGAGATTTCCTCTCAGCTTTCTATATCTAAGCGGAGTCATATTCCATTTCTGCAATCTTTCTCTCTAAAGGTCAACATTTTTCATAACTAGGAGACCAAGCTTGGATACAGTATTCCAAAGGTGGTCTGATATATGCACAGTAAAGCTCCCTGATGACTTCCTCACTTCTGTACGATACATTCCTATTAATTGCCACAGGCATTCTCAGTGCTTTCTTCCTGGCTTCTTTGGCCTCTTTTGATGATCGCCATTTTTTGTTCAGAATAATGTCCTTCTCCTGCTGAGTCATCGATAGTACTTGGCCACCGATCAAGGATTGAGCCTTCATACGCTGCCTACCTACATGCATGATTTTGCATAAACTTCACTCTATCCATCACAAATTAGAACTAAAAAATGATTTTCCTCTCTAAAAAGTTGTCCACCGTACTTTCAAATACCTTCAATGATGAACTCTCCACAACATCAGCTGGCAGCCTATTCCACTGATCAACAACCCCTTGACTGAAGACCTGTTGTTACTTAACTGTCCTACACCTCAACTTGTCTAGCCTGAATTGAAGACCCACATGTGATACTCTAAACCGAAGAGCATCATTTAAATTGGCCTGATCTAGTCCCAGCATTCTGAGTCCCCTGTTTCCAGCTGAGATACACTGTTTTTCTCATTTAAGGTTTGTTTGAAGCCTCCTTCCTCCTCAATAACATCCAGTTCCCTCCTTCCTATTTTATATCTGAAGGTCTCACCTCCAGACCCCAGATACATAACTTTACACTTATCATAGTACTAAGACATCTGACAATGATCGGCTCACTTGTTTAGGTCCTCCAAGTCTAGCTGAGTATTACTAGGTTCATCACTACTGTTTGCGACTCCTACCAGCCAGGTAATGACCCCAACCTTGCCTAATCAAAGTTGCACATTGGCCAGACTGAGAAGTATGGCCAATGGTTTGCTGGGGAGCACCAGTCAAGGACATATCTGCACTGAAATGCAGAGAGGCAAAAATTGGGACCAGCCAGATATAATACATACACCAAATGCAAAAAAGCAAGGTATTAGAAAGTCAAGAGCCCTAAGGCAAGCTCATTTTCTACATGAACATATCTTTGGCATCAAATCAATATAAAAAATGCGCATATGAAATGATTACACAAGTAATTGGCATATCATGGGGCAGGTGGGTGAAATCGAGCTTTGTCTATTTGTTTATACCTCGAGCTTTGTCTCCCTATTCTATGTTTAAATCTCCAAACAAAACAGTTCTATCCTGCACCCTCCTACCTATATCTTCATGCATCAACCTGTCAGCGTTTTCATTCTGATCTCGAGGTGTATGGAATGTCCCAATCCTACATTTTCTTCTCCTCTTCAGGATAATAACTAACCACAAATATTCTTCTCTTGCATTATGTATACTATCCGCTATGAACATTTCATTGCTTGCCTGACATACAAAAGCGTCCCTCCTACTATTGCCTTCCTTTGATAAGCATGCATGTTGTAGCCTGTCGATTCAAATTATTGTAAGTGGTCTCACAAAATCCTTTCATTAATCCATGCTTGCATTATACATACCAAATCTAGCTTTTAGAACAACATATATGCATGTAGTTCCCCAACTTGGCCTATTTGGTCCTCGCTCGTTCATTGCCCTGGTGCGGCGGTAAAATGAAGATTCTTGCTCCACCAAAAATGTTCACATCTAGATATGCACCACTGCACCTACACACGCGTAGGTGGTCCGCATCAAGGACAAAACAGCTCTTGTACTAATATAGAAAGGCCTCCATATTTTAACGGCCATATTTAACACTTTTTGTCAACTCCTCGGAGCCACGATAGCTCCTGAATAGAGGAAACCACACAAGAAATTGGGAATCTCCTACCTTCCACACATATGTGAGCTATGGAAACCAAAGGCATAATTGTATCACCGTCGTCATTATTGCCTTCGCTCATTTCTCAACTAATACTTACATACTATTTCCTACTATAATAATACCATAAAACTAGTACTTTCTGGTAAGTACAAACCAGTATATCTCGGCTCCACCCGGAGCCCAGCGCTTCATATTTTGCGTCGTAACCAGCGTACCTGTCACTGGTGCCCGGGCCGTGCGCTGGGCGCTGGCCCGGCCGGCAGCACGCCAAGCCTGCGAGCCGGGCCGCCGGGAGCCGGCCGCCGGCCGAGACCGAGCTGCATCCAGCGTATCCCCGCCAGACAGGTAGATGGATGGATGGCGGGCCGGACCTATGCAGGCGTTTGCCGCGCCAGCCCGGCCCAGAACGACTGTCTCCCGGCGCACGGCCGGCCCGTGTGGACGCTATCTGGGCGCGGCTCGCGACTCCTCGCGCGACGCCAACCCGCGCCCGATGCTGGTGACGTCACCCACTGATGTGATGCTACCTGCCGTTGTGACGTCACCAGGTTGACGTCGCATAGTGATGCGATGTCATCTGCTAGTGTCGCGTCACCTGGCACTATGATGCCGTCTGATGCTATGACGTCGCAGGTAATGTGGCGCCATCTGGTGTTGTGACATCTCCTGACGGCGTGACTCCACCTGATGTCACATCTTCTCCCAATGTGATACCACCTGGTGTTGTAATACTGCCTGCCGGCCAGAGTACCTG
Source organism: Imbricaverruca yamaguchii (assembly GCA_034440575.1). NCBI lineage: Eukaryota > Metazoa > Arthropoda > Thecostraca > Neoverrucidae > Imbricaverruca > Imbricaverruca yamaguchii. Next base: position 2,613,175 of record JAOTOL010001619.1, on the reverse strand, counting down.
TCACGGCCAGAGTCCCTGCCCCTGACAGAGTCCCTGCCGCCCAGAGTACTTGCCGCCCAGAGTCCATGCCGCCCAGAGTCCCTGCCAGTCAGAGTCCCTGGCCCGGCCAGAGTCCCTGCTGCCCAGAGTCCCTGCTGCCCAGAGTCCCTGACGCCCAGAGTCCCTGCCGCCCAGAGTCCCTGCCGCCCAGAGTCCCTGCCGCCCAGAGTCCCTGCCGCCCAGAGTCCCTGACGCCCAGAGTCCCTGCCGCCCAGAGTCCCTGCCGCCCAGAGTCCCTGCCGCCCAGAGTCATTGCCGCCCAGAGTCCCTGCCGCCCAGAGTCCCTGCCGCCCAGAGTCCCTGCCGCCCAGATTCCCTGCCGGTCAGAGCCCCTGCCCCGGCCAGAGTCCTTGCCACCCAGAGTCCCTGCCGCCCAGAGTCCCTGCCGCCCAGAGTCCCTGCCGCCCAGAGTCATTGCCGCCCAGAGTCCCCGCCGCCCAGAGTCCCTGCCGCCCAGATTCCCTGCCGGTCAGAGCCCCTGCCCCGGCCAGAGTCCTTGCCGCCCAGAGTCCCTGCCGCCCAGAGTCCCTGCCGCCCAGATTCCCTGCCGGTCAGAGCCCCTGCCCCGGCCAGAGTCCTTGCCGCCCAGAGTCCCTGCCGCCCAGAGTCCCTGCCGCCCAGAGTCCCTGCCGCCCAGAGTCCCTGCCGCCCAGAGCGACAGCGGGACGACGCAGCTGCAACTTGCTGATGTTGCCAGGACGCAGTGCCGAGGACGGAGATGGTGCCGGCTGGGGAGAGTGAGGCAGCAGGCAGGCGACGACGTCTGACCAACAGCTCCCTCCCGCAGTAAGCTTCCACCGGTGGTTCAGAGCATGGTCCAGTGCCCAGCCCCCCCCTCCCCTATCGGTGAGCTTCCACCTGTAGCTGGAAGTATTATCTAATCTACCAGTGCAGGCATTGTGCAAGGTGCAAGTCCTTCACCCTTGAAGTTAGGTCACCACGTGTGCTCTCACGTGTTTGAGAGCACCCTGTGTGATCCCCGTGCGCCTGGCATGCCAGACTCTCAGCTTAACTACTGAGCTACCGACGTCCCGACATTCTGATGAGATTAAAGTTGAGCCTCCATGCGGATGTAATTGAACGAAACAGAGATACAACTGGCTACTGCTGAAAAGCACAACATGACAGACACAGACTATATAGCCTGCTGTGCAGTTTGCATGAAATACTACTGCTGCTACCTTCAGCGCCGTCGAGAGTACCTCACCGCAAGCTTCGTTAAAAAGTAAGCTTCGGTAACACAAGCTCAATGATCAGAAAGGTGATGGGAAGGTGACATTGGATATTAATATGGTCCACTTGGCTCACAGCCCTTGTGAATAACTTCCAAATAATATGGTCGTTGATCACGGCCATAAGCTGCCTCTCGCTACCACACTATAACATCGTGGGCTTGTGCAAATAATGCACTGAAGGAAGCTTTTCAGCAATGCACGAACACAACCCAAACATCGTTGTAGTCAAATCAAGAAAAGGGAACGATTACTTTGACGGCCGAGCAATACTCCACCTGTGTCAAAGGCAATACACGTTACCTGCAGCCAGCGGGTGAGAACCTAACATCCCACAAGCAAACTCATCAGGACACAAATCCACTAAGCGTCAGATCTTTCCAACAAAAAGAAGGAATAACTGTCACTCCGGAGGTTCTCCGGCCATTGCATTTCGGCGATGGTGCAAATCGGGGATGTGAGCAGGTTGTGGATGGAGCGTTTCCAGGCAAATTTCGAGGAGAAAGCAAATCGAATCAGCCTTCGACCTTTGGCAAGGAGAATCACCAGGAATACCAATTCCCCAATCCCAATTTTCGAAAGGCTTGGTGCATCACGAGCTGCCCCCATTATTGCGAAGTTAGTGTAAGTGGCTCTTAGTGGCGGGATATTTTTCAAATAGCCACGATGCAGAACTTTGACCGGCCTGATACATGAAGCAGCGCTGACCGCAACCTTCACGTTCGGTGATTCTCCTAACAATAGCGGCTACAGCTCTATTCCAATGCCAATGTATATCTTAGTTCAGGCTCTGCGTACATGTATATCACCCGTCGGGTCACTAGGCCAACAGGAATCACGTTCGTCTGGCCATAGCAAATTCTCGAGCTTGTTATTTGGTGTTGTTGTTACTGCTATGGAATTCAGTACAAGTTGGCATTCATAAGTTGGTCGACGACTATGTATATGACGCCAACAAAAGGTAATCTACTTGGATGATCCAAAATTTGATGTGGAGAAGGGCGTGCGCCTCATATAACAAAGTGAAAGTCACCCAGCAATAACATCTTGCGGTTCCAGAAAGCGTGGGTCAGGCACAAGAAAGAAAGAAAAAACTGATCGGTGAATTTCCTTCACCGGATTGATAATTGTTCCACAGTAAACCGGTGAACTCGCATTGGCGCAGGTAGAATTATTTTACACTGGCCACGTCCCTGAGCAACAATCGGCACAATGCCGGAATATATCATGTCATCAACTCGAGTGACCCGGTTTGCAAAAATGAACACATAGATCACGGTACAATTGTCGGACGAACGTCCAGAACCGTCATCAATCTTCCCTCATATCGGCCGCAGCGTGCGCAAATAAAGAAACCATCCAGCATTCACATCATCTGCAAAACAAAGCCATAAAATATACAGAATCTCCGGATGATCCATTAGTGTCCGAGCCCACGGCGATATATGGAGCGATATTACCCTATCTGGTGCAAACCTGTCTGATGAGAACGAAACCCACGCCATGGACGTTGCATGACCAATGAAGTCGATGCGCCCTAAAGCCTTAATAGCTCAGGGAATCCACGCTGACTGGTCGAACTTGTATGACGCATTCATTTGGCAGCCAGGACGTTTGGAATGCTTGCAAAAACTGGTATCGCTTAGAATTTGCGAATTCAATAGGCAGAGCCCATGTGGCGACGGGAAGAGCAAATTGATGCCCTTGCATAATCTGCGAAGTATCTTCTGTCAATGGTTTCTGGAGATGTGGGAAAGAGTGATATTGATATGCGAAGCCGATTACGCATTATTCAAGTATGTTGTGCATAACGCATGTATATAAAGCTTTGCATTGAACTGTGGGGAAACATTTGTTGGTTATTGTATATTGTTTGTTGTCCATTATCACCAACAGCATATTCTGCCAGTTACAGAAGTCATGAGCTAAAAGGCGTAAACAGAATATGTGAAACAGCTTTCAGTTCAAACTGGTAAAAGGCTGTTAAAACTGCATCGATGCCCGATGGCTAAGCGACTGAGGTGTGAGGGTGTGACACAGCACATACGTGTCGAGCCACCTGCGTTTTAAATGCATTCAGCGAGTTCGCGAATATGTCCGCACTTGTCCTCGCTCAAAATGTGTCCGTTTCTCTTAGTAATCTGCCACACCTAATAGTTTTCACACGCACATGCAGCACATGAACAAGAACAATAACAATAACGACTAATCATCGTAGCCCCAATGGATGCCTATGCTCTCACCTAGTGAATCATTGTGCTCACGGGAAATACAGCGCGCCGAATTTCATGCAAACATGCAGCTTGCCGCAGAAATATTTTGCATGCTTTAGGTTAATTCTTGCCGGAGTCGTGTCAGACCGTGGCTGCTGGATGCCAGCTCGGCGCGGTTTTCTCCCGATTGCCCACGGAAGGTGAGAGGTAGCGTGCGGCCGTTGGGCACGACTGATGGCACGTCCCGTGCCGATCCGCGGTAAATTGATCGCCAGAGCACGTAAGGGCACCGATCTATGACGTCATTACCAGAGGAATACTCGGCGCATTTGTGTCGGAATTGAAGCTTTTGGGTGGTTTATTGCAGTAGTGCATAGACTGATGAAATGGCATGTTTAGAGGTTCTCAGAATATACACTCATTGGGCGACCGTTCAAAGGGCAGCATTGACCAAAGTCGTTATTTTTCATGGGCTAATCGCGGAGAGCCGAGCAATATCGATTAATTGGTTATTAGAAGGAATTGTGGTACTCTTCAATATTTTTACTACATATGCTACTTAATCAAAAAGGCATTCGGCCCAATCGTGGATACTGAAATAACCAATTAAATATTTTGCTGAATATCAACCACGTTGAACATCATCGTGACTGTTCACATAGGAACAGTCATGTCGATAGTTAACTCTTGACACCTTGACACCATTTCACACCGAGTTTCAGACCGATGAGACAGACAGTTTAATGAGACCTGAGGAACGGCTCCCACTTGAATCGAGGCTGCTGGCTGTCCAGAATGCAACGAAAATCGCGCAACATAAATGTTGCTGCTAGTTCGTGGAAGACATAGGTGCACAAAAAACGCTCCAATATACCACCGCACATTAATATGATCCGCGGCTTAACTCGCGCCGTCTTTCCGGTCAAATCCTCCCACCCCGTCTCGGGGGGGGGGGGGTCGGTTGAAGATCCCCCCTCTAAAATCCAAACTAAGCATCGCACGAAAACGAAAGAGGTTTCATCGGAAAGCGCTCGACGAGTAGGGTCCGGGTCCAGCCTCCAAAAAAAATTCCCCCAAAAGTGACGTCACCAGGGGGGCTATATTTTCACGACTTTTCACGACTTACATTATGTTTCTTACTCTGGGAGTTCATTTTGGGGATATATGAAAAAACAGAATTTATTTGGAATGAGAAAAGTACAGCGAAATCGACCAGGGCTAACATTTATATTGGTTCCCCCACCCCCATTTTTTTTATTTCAAAATATTGAGATTACAAGTTTTCTTTAATTTTCCTTTTCCAATGGGTGGAGCAGACTGAGAAACGTTGTTGGAAGTCAACTTGCCCTAATAAAAAATGCTTACTTTAGCCAGAATCCTGTATTTCAACTGCAATTTGGCAAACACGTAAAATTAATATGTAGTCAAAAACGAAAAGAACGAAAAATTCAACTCGTACGTTTTGTTGCATCCATAAAGATAAGCAAACGCTGAAAGATTCATTAAAATATCTGTATCCGTTAAAGCGTGACGACTGATTGAACTTTTTTGGTGGTGACCTCACTTGACCTTGACTAACTCCTTGACCCTAGATGACATGACCTAAAAATGTTGAATCAGCATGTAAAATTGATGTGGGAAAAGGTATGCCAAATTTGGGCGCTCTGCTGCGCGCCGTTCGTCCGCTATTCGCGAAAATCCTGAGGGGTGAGTGGTTGAAGACCCCCCCCCCCCACTTTAACCCCCCCGAGACGGGACGGGTTAAAGTGCACCAGACGTTCGCTCCATGGTGGGCCGATCATTGGCCGTGGGTACAAAATTGAAGTTCTGAGATGATGATCGACTTACGAAATAGCCAGGTGGAAAGTCAGCCACCATCGCCTTCAGCTTGTTATGGCGTGGTTTACATGTTCCACCGGTGCCGGTGGTTACGTTTATCTAAAGTTAACATAAGACATAAAGACATAAAGACATAAAAGATTAGTGCAACTATGAGCCACAGTGACCCTTCTTGGACGTCTCTACATACACTAGGCTTCTTGCTACATTCAAGCCACATACACGAGGCTTCTTGCAACCTGACCACCCTGATTCATGTCACACTGGCTTATCGTTTGCTTCGTGAATCTCAAATCGGCTCTTAGCCATCTGGCGAAGAAGAGCTGTTCAGCTTCAGGACATGATCTGATACGACATCTCGCTGTAAACCTCTTGTGAGGATCTGAACACAAGGCAAGTACGGCCTCGAGAAAGCAGCTAATATCCCGGCGAACAGGAATGAACAGGCCTGCGAAAAAAAATACATCATCTGTGGATGGAGGGAGGCTCGCCGCAGGTGGTCTGTAATTAATGTAAGCATGCAATAACGTGCGTTAAATGTATAGTCATACTCCAGACATGGGGGACGTCGGTTTTTTTTACGGGAGCGCTTCATATTTCCCCAAGTGCTTACGTACGCGCTCAAGTTTGGTGGAGGGCCGGAAAACGAAAATTGCAAAACAATTTTCACTGCTAATGAGAAAAGTAAATCGATGCTTGTAACCGCCTCAACAGGGCCTCGTCTATTATCTTAGCTGAGGGTCAAGCAAGCTTCGCTGCTTCGATTTGATGACAAGATATTCTAACAAGAATAATCCTTTAAATCCAACATTGTCGGTACGAACTACACAGTACGTTTTTCACGGAGCAATCTGTCGTTGAAACAAGTCTCCCACACATCTGGCTACTTTGGACTCAGGACAGCTTTTTGGAATGGAGTGGATGGAACTGTGTCCACGGGAGACGCATATTTTGTCGATTGAGGTGACATTGCATTTCGAGTGTTGACTGGCATAGCGTCTACATGTTCGTTTGACGATCAGCACCACATGGTGTTGTTTTTCTTCAGTTTTCGCTGTTAGTGACTTTGGGGACGTAGTGCTGGATCACCCTGCACGATTGTTCGGGTTAACAGCCTTGTGCGAGCCTTCTGGTTTGGAGAATTTAGGTACAGAGCCGGATCCAGAAATTTTGATCGGGGGCTAATTATTATAGGGCATAATCTTTGCCACGGGGGAGGGCGCATTTCTACTCAGCTCTACTCGTCCTACTCCCAGGGGCTCTGGAGGGCCTTTTCTACAATTGAGAAGTGCAATGGGCTGAAAATATCGTTAAGCGCGATGGGAGGATGGTGCACTCGAACGTACTGAAGGGGCGCAACATCTCCATCGCGGAAGGGAGGGGGAGGGGGCGCACGCCCCAGTCTCCCTTTAATCCACCACTGATATGTGCATGCACGATGCGGTCCACGCAGCCGATGACCGAAACGCTACGTCGGTGTAACAGCTGCTGCGGCTTACACTTTGAACCCTTCCCGGCGGTGCGTGCAGTCGTCGGTTGTGAACCGTGCAGCGTTTACGAGACACTTCGTCCGTGGTCTCTCCGGTTACAAAGACTTCGAGGAGCCTCCTCAGCCGGGCTCCACAGGGGTGCAACGTCGTAGCGAGCAGCGTGGCAATTCCCAGCGGCGACTGGGATCACGCGCTATTGTGTTCGGCGCACCTCCGCCGTCGCGATTGCGATGTTGGCGCCTGTTCACCACCGCGACAATGTGGTGCGTGAATCACCGATTGGAAAACACGGCAGGCGTAAATCGCGAGTAACGGGTGGGCGAAATATCGCCACCCCGTCGGGCGAGTAACGAGACGTATTACGGCCAGGCAACGAGACGTGTTTTGGCCGAGTAACAAGACGTGTTGCGGCCGAGTAACAAGACGTGTTACGGCGCCGCAGCAAGACGCTCGCCCGCACGAGGCGGCGTCACCTGTTCCAGCCGCCCGACGTGCGACAAGGCACTGCCAGCGGTGGAGGCGTGCTACCTGGACACCGAGAGCGGTGATGACTTCGTAGTGGATCGGGCCGCAGTCTGCACGCTGCCCGGGCTGCCGTGTTGCCACACGTGTTCGTGCCGCACGCGCCGGCGTGACGTGAGTGGGGTCACACATCACGCAACCACGTGCTGCGGCGGGCACGAGGCTGCGATGGCAGCCGAAAGACCGCCATCGCAGCCTCGTGGGCCCGGAGTGGCCAGCATAGGGGCAGACCAGCGCGGAGTGGCCAGCATAGGGGAAAACCAGCGCGGAGTAACAAGTTTAGGCGAAGGTCAGGGCGACGGTCTCTGGCGAAGAGCAGCTTGGCTTGGATGGCGCGGACTCGGTGGAGTCCAGCGATCTGTGGGCGACTCCGGAACCCAGCGAAGGGAGGAGACCTCATAACTGGAAGGAGAGACCTTGTGATGTTACCATGACAATGGCCAGGTCACACAGTAGTTGTCGACTCGACTCAACTGCATAGGAAGCATTAGGCGAACTGCGTGGAAACTGCTGGCCGAACTGCATAATAACTGCTGGGTGAACTGCATAATAGCTGTTGGGCGAACTGTATAATCACTGTTGGATAAACTGCAAGCAATTGCAGGGGGAACTACATGGGAGTTGCTAGGTGAACTCTATCTAGACACTGTTAGTTGCGTTGTATGGGAACTGCTGAGTGAACTGCATAGCGACTACTTGACGAGCCATGTAAGGACTGCCGTGTGCACCGCAGAGCCAGCGGAGTGAACTGCACGCGGACTGCTGAGCGGGCCGCGAATGTGGACTGCCGTGTGCACCGCAGAGCCAGCGAAGTGAACTGCACGCGGACTGCTGAGCGGG